>JTDE01003744.1:2317-20104 GCA_014338405.1 Paragonimus skrjabini miyazakii | reverse complement strand
ACGGGAACAAGAAAACATGTTTGCATACAAGTACATATAGGTATCCATGTATGTACGCCTGTCCGTAATAGTTCGACCATCTTGGTACGATCTTACATCATACTTAATGGTAGTCAGCTTTATGTGTTTCTTGGTCGCTAGGTGAAAGCTGCGCACGCTGAAACTGTTGGCGAAACCAAAATGATAAAAACCGTCTCAACCTATATATTTCACATTTGTATAACAATTTAGCGTTACCATTCGTGTTTCTTCCCATACCTACGACCTTCTAATATACCGTCTAACAATTTTTGTCTGTTTAGCATCCATCTCAACCTATATATCAACCGTAGAAATCAGATCGATATCGGAATTCTGCAGAAACCACATATTAAAAAAGGCTGTCAATCGAAGGCTTTTTGTGCTATGTGATAACAAATGTTTGCTAATGCCATGTATTTCGTCAACCAATACAGCATCATCAGTTTCTCATAATAGTTTTGTGAAAAATTTTCCGATTCCATTATCCGTCATAGATCACAGGATCACTGTGCTTTCTTCTACGCAATTCTGTGTTTATATGTTTATATGTATATCTAATGGGAGAAAACACCCCGCAACGTCTGGACACTCACAATTTGGTATCAAGTGCAAGATTGGTCAAATTTGCAGCATTCCGACGTTTCTGAGCAAATGACGAAATGCGGTCTGTATGTCTATCCAGACAAAGTTTTCCATTTATTTTTCCCATAATGACGAAGTCCCTCGAATGTCAGTTTCTGCCATCCTGAGGTGTAACACGCAAGTCGACCAATTTTACTCTAAACGCTAGTTTTACTTACAGACCAACCTCAGGGCAACAGAACGACACCTGTTGAAACTGGTCCAACAGATTAATACCCAGTCTGTGGTCACTATCGAAAACCAATCGACAATGAAAAGCAAGGACTCAGCGCGTGGATCCTTGTGTATTAGTATCGACCCTGAAAAATAGAGTACAGAGAAAATCACGTCAAGCTAGCGGGGCACGGAGCGAGTTGTGATTGTAGCCCCGGGACGGATATTACAAATGGGGTAGCTTGACTAAAACAAAAGTAGGCAAAAAGCCAAAGTCATCAAAAATGTACAAGTGAATGCGACTATCAAGAATATCATTTATTATAGTCGCTACATAGCTCTCCCTCAGAAGGCTAGTAAGTATTACACATGCCTTCGTTGTTCCGGAGGGAGAGGGACGAAAATATACACATCATGTCTTTTTGGATTATCACGGTTACAGGGTGATACACACGATGAATAATGACATAGGATACAGAATGTCGACGTTCGAGAGAGGGTCATTCGGAAAAATGGCCGCTGCACTGTTAGTTTTTTTTATCTAGTCTTGGGTGCGTTTCTTCTCTATCGCAGCGGGCTGCCCAACCCTAAAAACTCTTGAGAGGAAAGGGGGGTAGGTTTTTCGAGTGCTGTACGATAGGTAGCTGGGAGTTGTCTCTCCACGCACCATGTTCAGATAGTCTGCAAATGAGAAAACACGGTGAAGTACCCGCACGACTGGTGGAAATGGACAATCTACCGTGTTAACGTATCCGGTCGGCTTAATAATTTCATAGCCAACGACTTTATAACCCCTGCAATTTTGCATGACCGCCTTCGGTTTTCTTTCTTCTTCTTGTGCTCCTGTCTGAATTTGTTAGACTCAAGAAAAAAGAGGGTTAGCATACGAATAAACCTTGTCGAGAAAAACGCCGTTTGGGTTGTGGACCTGGTAACGCATGGGATAACTGCAAAGGCATGAAAGTTAACGAATTTTTGTTGTTAACATACTGGATTGCGAAACTCCCTACCAAGCCGATTATGCCTAGAGGTAGAGGGATCAGAGTTTGCGGGATTTGCAGGGGGTTCCGGAGACGGAACGCTTTTGCAGGCGCAGGGCGAGGTGTGCCCTAGACAGTGTTGCGGAGGATTGTTCCCTCTGATAAGTTCAGAGATACGGGTTGCAGTTTGAGAGAGCTCTTTTGACGGAGATGCTCGATCTCAGGATCAGTGGCTTGCGCGGCAGCCATGGCCGCCGAATTGGTGTCACCGTCAGCAGATGCGCTGAGGTTATTGACACGTGGAAGAGCGTCTGCGACAGTGATTTCGGTACCTGAGACGTCGTTTATCAATCGTCAACTGAGAGATATTGTCCAGGTGCCTAACTTCCCTTGGGGAATGCCTGTCGGAACTGCGCGTGTCTATTTTAAGATGTGGACTAGGGTGTGGTACCCTCAAGCAACCTAGTAGTGGTTGAAAATGCTCCACTACTTGATCAGTGATTTTTGCTGTCTCGGCAACAGTTTGTGAACGAGCAACTAAAACTATTGCTTGCGTTGCTTCCGGCAGTTTGCTAAGCCAGAGTTTCCCGATGAGGGATACGTCCGTATGCAAGTTGCTAATCAGTTGCTGCATCTCTGCTAGCAATGTTGAAGGGCGTTTGTCACCTACCTTCAAGTCGTGAAAAAGTTGTACTCGGGTCTTTTCAGGGGGGGTCACTCGATTGATAACTGCCTTTTTTAAGGTATCGTACTTATGCTGTGCTAGTTAGTTTACTATAACATCGCAAAGCTGTATTGTGACTTCACTCGGAAGTACAGCTAACAACTGACAGAATCTTGTTTGATCAGGCAAAATTCTGTTGTTGAAAAATTCTGCTTCTAAGTAAACAAACCAAAGAAGAGGGTCCATTTCCAAAAACGGAGGGAACACTAGCGCATTAGTACCGATCGGGCGGTTATCAACGTCCTTAGATAACATTTCAGATATTGGGTAGTGATTGTGCGGTTATGAGCTATCAAGAGCGACTAATGAAACCAAATTTATAAAATATATAGCTAAACGTATACACGAACAGAGAAAAACAACTGTTTACGCGAACGTAAGAAAAACAACAAATATGCAATGAAACGAACTCACCAAGACGCAAAGGACGACTGTAGCGAAATGTTCGAAAAATACGGGCTCATTAATTGTTGAATTGGTCACGCCGATTAATTGAATACCCAGTCTGTGGTCACTATCGAAAACCAATCGACAATGAAAAGCAAGGACTCAGCGCGTTGATCCGTGTGTATTAGTATCGACCCTGAAAAATAGAGTACAGAGAAAATCACGTCAAGCTAGCGGGGCACGGAGCGAGTTGTCATTGTAGCCCCGGGACGGATATTACAAATGGGGTAGCTTGACTAAAACAAAAGTAGGCAAAAAGCCAAAGTCATCAAAAATGTACAAGTGAATGCGACTATCAAGAATATCATTTATTATAGTCGCTACACACCGGGGGACAGTATCCTTCTGAAGTAGGTGTCCCAGCAACAGTCTTGTGGAGGGATACAATACATGTAAGCATGAGCCAAAGGCCCGGTAAGCCATGCATACGACTTACACAAACTAAAACTAAAGCGGCAACAATAACACAGCGGCATGCTTTGTCACACAATCCAAATTCGAACTGTGTTCGGATTTTGGTTTTGATGTACTTTACAGAAGACCTCTTTCTGGCGGAAACTTGACTATTAAATGAGATATTACCTTGTAAAGTGCAAGTTGATGTAACCACGCATATGTTCTACCCGTTTTTCGGGAACCTGAGGGCTGTCTTTTCAGGTGCATGTGTGTCAAGTGCTCTGTCATGAAATGGAACACTTCACTCTCCTGATCTCTCTTCTACTGATTTGTTTACATGACTGGCGTATTATACCGTCACTAACTATGTACAACGTATGCACTAATTGTATATTGCCCTATATTATGTGCACTGCCAGCGCTCACTTGAGCGTGTTTTTTACGGATTCAACGGGGTGCATGCCATTATTAATAATATTCCTTCTTTTGACCGATTTGGTCCCACGTCGAATGGAGTACTATATGACGATCTACAAACCAAGGTCAAGTTTGGTAGCCCGTGCTTCACTTTTATCTCATAAGTGTGGTGAACGTCTGGGGCTAGCTTCCTACGTTCATCCTAGAAATTACAATGGTCCAAGTCTTTGGGCACGACTTCAACCGGGCCTGGAATCCATCGTTCCCCTATCTAATTCAGAATTAACACGTCCTCTATTTCTCATGTGTATGTAAGTTTGTTTGCATTTAGTGTTGCCTGAAAGCAGACAGTAGTATGTACGTAGCAGGTGGATTCATCTTCGTTCCCTGATTTCTTCTGAAACCTTGACTGTTTTGATTCGGCATGCTGCGTTAAATAGGGTTTCGGCTCTTGTGTTTTTAATCAAGTCTGGCCAGTCAAAAAGGATTAATCATAAAAATTGCTTTTACGCTCGTTGTCGATAATGCCAGTGGGTTATATTTTGGCTTGGTTTGATGCTTTTTCGCTCTCGGCCTGGCGTTTTTGTGTGAGTTGTTTATCTGTGCAGTAGTGCTGCTCTTCTATAAGCGTGTTGTCTCCAAGAGTGCATGGCTCTCAAGCCTGTTTGTAGACATTGTAATCTAGTTGTCGGTCCTGGAGGTCCACGTTTTTGTGTTTGTGTGTTACATGCTGCTTTGGTGTACAGGCCTTTGAACCTAAGGTTTTAATTGAAAGCCATGCCTGCTCCGTCGTCTAGATACGGGCGTACTTACGGCATCTCAACCCGTATACAGTAAGCCAGTGCAATATAAGTCAAATAACATGTTGCATCGGACATCGCGTAGAATGAACCGAGTCGCCTTATCTGCTGTTTGCTGCAGTGTGGCTTGGCAAAAATATCCTACCGCCAAACCTACTCACTAACTCTTTCCTGAAGCATCTACCACCGTGAAACCTAGAGCAGACAATGTCCGCACAAAACTCAGTAACACAGTGACCAACGTGAAACACCCCCGTGGACGCAAGACGCTGTCAGTTGGGACATAAAATGTGTGCATGCCGCAAGATTGATGCAGCACTACAGGATGGCCAGAAGGCCACACAGCATTGATCGCCATGAAACTGAGCATCTGCGACATTGATGTCGCAACCTCGAGTAAAACAAGGCCTGCAAACCAGGCTAAGCTCCGAGGGGCTGGTAACAGGTACACATTCTGTTGATCAGATTACTTATGAGAGGTTGTTCGCTAGCACAGTTTATGTTTCGCCATCTCGAATTGCATCAATAACTAAGTGATGAGCGGACAGTACATTATCAGCCCTCAAACATTCTCCGCGCGGCTGATATTTGGTCGAAGTAAATCCGCAACATTTGTCAGTGTTTATGTTTTAACTATGTGTCATTCTGATGATACAACGGACCAGTTCAATGATCATCTGTTTGCCGCAATTCGGTCGGCGGCAGTGAATAACTGATTGAGAGGTCTTAGTGACCTGAACGTTCAAGATGAGTGCGACTAAATACGCGAGTAATGCACGGGCCTGAATGTGCAACAAATCTAGACTGGTTAAAATTAAATTGCTTCCCCATGTTCGAACAGCAAGATGCATAAGATGCCAGACGATTAGAGAACTCCGACACCGGGACTGCTTTCAGACGTGCAGCTGCAGCTCGTCCGCAGGACGCTCCTGTACTCACAACTCTCAGGGGTGTATGGCAATAGCTGAAGGAAGAAATTGCGGTAATAGCCATCGTGACGGTCGGTTCCGAGCATCCTAAAAGTCCGGAATGGTTCGAGGACAACAACGCGGCCACCTCTAACTAGATGCATGCAAAGAATGCTGCATCCGCCGCTTCCAAAATAGACCTGAATGGCAGAACCGAAACAGCGATATCCCGGTGGATTCACGGCCGCCATGCCAACCTTTTTCTTGGAATCGAGGACGCCTAGCAGATGAAGCAGGATGGGCGGGCAATGCATACAGTTCTACAGCCCGCTTGGAGCGATTTTTGATCCATCCGTCCAATCTGTCAAAGCATTGATTGAGGGGAACAGCAGCTTATTGTTCATCGAGCCAGAGGGCGTCATGAGGATCTAGCACGAACACTGGTGGCATATTAAGTCATCCTGCTACCAACGATTGTGTGATTGTGGTAAGCCTACCACAGCAAGCTACCAAAGCTTCACTTGCTGCTGCTCTGCATTTGACGCAGGTATAGAAAGCCACTGGACAACTGCCCGACGGAAAGTCTGCAGGTGTGGATGGATTACCGGGTGAAACACTGAAGAATGCCGGATCGACCTCGGAACGTGCTGTTCTCCATCTGGGTAACTCCACCTTGGGGCAGAAAGTAACGCTACAAGAGTTCAGAAGTGCCCTTATCATACCTTTGTTTGACGTAATGAATAGCAAGTAGTTCACCGACAGATATCGGGGAATTAGTCTGCTGACCTGCGGCGGCAAAATGCTTCTAAGCATTCCTCTGAAATGACTGGCTGCGGACGCTTCAGAGACCAATGTCCCTCAGCAGCAGCGTGGACTTCGGGTGATTTGCAGTGCTATCCACCTGATGTCTGCTGCTTGATAGATTCCGAAGTTGGGAAAACGCGACCAGCCTTCGTACGCCCCCTTTGTGGATTGCACCAAGTCCTTTGATTCATTGAAACGTGAGGTGTTGTGAACGGGGCTTGGCAAGTTTGGAGTTCCAGTTAAATCTGTCATTTCAATGAGGTTGTTCCATGTGGGCATAGGGGCAAAGTATAATAGCGTGGATCGACCTGTGATTACTCTGACATCGTCGGTGGCGTGGAATAGGGTTGTGCCCCAGTCACAGCCCTATTTGATTTGCTGCTTTGCTAACAGTTGCTCTCCAGGACTCGGTGAAGGTCGGAGTTGACTGTGAACACCACGCGGAAAAACGTCTACTGAATATCTGACATTTCGGTAACCAAGGCGACTATGTAATTCCAACGATTCGCTTCCACGTGTTAGCAAATGACAGCAAGCTGTTTGCACATACTGGAGATATACTTTAGCGACTGATCTTTGCTCCACAACCGTAGCATCCCTGATTGGATATCTGCTGGGGCAAGACGTTTGTCTTCTTTCAGCTTTCCAAGAACGGAGATGCATCTGTGCTTGAGCCTGAGATCCGCAACAATACAGGTGTCGTCGACAAACGCACAGATTTATGCTATTTGGGCCACCGTTTTTGACAGATTCGTCCATGAACCGTAAGTTACGAGCTCGTTTGGCAGAGGCTAGTGTCGCCTTCGAAAGGTTGAAAGGGGGTGTTTCAAAGAACCGCAAACTGAAATTTGCTGGTAAGCTCTCTGTCCACCACTTTGGTAGTGCTGTGTATAATGCCGTAAAGCGGTGGAAGTTAAACATTGTCAGTGGGAGATTTGCTGTTTGTGCCGTTCCGGTTTGAAATGGCTGTGAGGAATGTTGGATTTTCCGCGGTCGTATTTTTGGAAAAAAGCAAATGGACTACGATAAACCTCGATGCAAAATAGCGAATGAAGTCGGGGACCGGACTTACCATGAATGGACAATGTTCATGAAGCGTCCAATGGTACTGGGGAAGTATTCAATGTGTTCAAAGCGCAGTTGATGGTGCGAAGTGCCGGAACCCAAGTTTTATTCAACAGTGGAATGTTTTAGTTGCCTGTCAATCACCGGCGCTGTAAGCAGAACTGACTCATGCGCGCCGCAGAGCATATTCTAGTTTTCTGTCTATGTTTGCCTAGCCGAACAATAATATGTAATGCGGTCTGATGCATCAGTTACGCGAGGTTGGCAGAATGAGATATAAAACATTAAAGGCAACACAGTATTCCCTTCTCGGAATAGTCAAAACAAGCGCTAACACCCAAACAAAGTGCGGAATAGTTAGGCAATTTAGCGGGAACCGGCGGGCAGCTTAATGTCTGTCTGTGCACGTGGTTAAATGTGGCGGGAAAGTGTTGGTGTCTGATTGGTAGTTTGGTGCGGTGTGGTCTACCGCTTTGATAGCAGGAGCAACTTGATGGGTAACATGGGGTTACATGTACGATTCGAAAAGGGTAAGTAATTACTGCGTGGATATTTAATTTGAAGTTTCTCATATAATTGTTATTTTTGACAACTTTTATACCGTACAGTCTGTTCACATTTTATCTACGTCCCCGTCTGTCTAAAAAATATCCTCTCCACAGAAAACTGTGGAAAAAAGTACTTCCTCGTTTACCTTATATACTCTAACTATAACCCTAAATCATATTATGCATTGTTTCCCCTGCCTCAAACTCTCTCCATTGTCCATAACTGTAGCGTGCTATGAAATACATATTCTACCTTATACCTCATATATATACTTTTCCACGTTTTACATATATGCCCATTCGTAATAACCCGTTCACCTTGGTAATCAGTTAGACTATAATTAATGGTAGCCAGTATTGACGGCTAAATTGGCCGGCATACTAAAACTCTCCATAGAAAACTGTGGAAAAAAATACTCCCTCGTTTACCTTATATAATCTAATTATAACCCTGAATCACATCATGCGTTGTCTCCCCTGCCTCAAACCCTCCACATTATCCATTAGTAACTGTATCGTGCTATGAACTATATATTCTATCTTAAACATTGAACCTATAAAACAAACTGATGTCAAAAATACATAATAAACCCACTGAAACCTTAATTCGTATCGTGTGCTGTGCCCCAGCATTGAAACCCTTCTTATTAAACATTATTAACTGTTGTAGGCTATGAAATATAGATTCTAGAATGAACATTGACCCTATAAAACAAACTAACGTCAAAACTTTGGACGGAGTTTCGATTATCACGTGATAATCAGTCTAGAAGTAGCTACTGGTTACCCAATTATCGCAGAGTGCCATGATATGTTTCCGAATATTATATACTTTATTGGAAAAACACAAAAGCATTGATATCGCGTAAAGTTTTTGTCAAAAAAACATTTACATTAATTTTCATATTACATGTGATTACTTCACATTTTCCCACTTAACACGATATTGCGCACTTTTTCCTATTCCCACGAGCATCCATAATGCAAGGTAAGTTTTCGCGATGAATGGGCGCTCAAAACCCTATATTGGCCGAGCGATTAGTGAAATTTTCAACTTGTTAACGTTTTCGACCAATCATCGAGGTCCTGTGCCGAAATCTGCTCAATTCTTCGCCCGATTTCGGAACTTTCCCGCCCTCGTTCGCTGGAACTGAACTATTTCAACATTTTTCCGAATGAAATTACGTCAAATAACGGCGAAATCCTTCGAAGATGAATTTGCACGTATTTTCCAGCGTGACCTTGAAATATTTGAAACGTCGTCTTTACCTCACCTTGTAAAGGGGTAATTGATGTAACATCTCATTTTTTGGACTAAATCTGTAGAGCAGACAAACTATTTTTTCCTCATGAGTAAATCGAACGTTGTAAACTGTGACTAATTTTCCTCTGATTAAATCATCTTTTGTCAACAGATTTCATGCTTGTCTTGTTATATATCCATTTGTTGCTTGGTACCGCATGTAATTATCTGTCATGATCGCGCACATCCGAGAGTGTTTCTCACAAATGCGTTGAGAAATATATATTATTATTAATAGTAGTGTGCGTATAAATAAAACGGAAGACGGTTTATTAAAAATGGAATGACTCACTGAAATGTCGGGGCCCGTTGAAGTGAATAAGCCACTACACGAAAGAAAGACAGCGCCAGAGATTAAGTTCGAAAGGCGGTCTGAACTTATTCGACACGCGGCAAACGATGAGCGTCGGTAGGTCAGCTGGTATGCAGACCTAAAATATTTTCCAATGTGGTGGCTTCACCAGCCAAAAATACACACGACATAAGAGGGCAAAGACGATGCGCAGTAAGTCCCGTTTATTTTTGTTGCCGATCAAATTAAAACACCTGTTTTGATGCTTTCAGCCAAGTGTACAGAATCAGTTACCAAAACGGTATATATAAGAACGTACACAAGCGATTTACAAAATATAACCGTGAATTTCGGACAATATAGCTTTTACCTGATATCCCTCATGGGTACTCATGGGATTGAAGAATTTCCCCACTTATCGTCGCAACACTGAGCGCCTTTAGAAGCTCACTGATGCAAGAAACTGGACAATTTCTGGTTCAAGCCGCATGGTTCTGAACTGGAATGAACCGACCGTTGATTACGGCTCCGTGAACCAGAACTACTGAGCGTTTCAGTGTGCAGCTGAGTAAGTGGATGACCTATTTGTACTGCACAACTGTGCAATTCCTCTTATCGGCTACTCCCTTCCGAGCAGAACACGTCGTATCCTCGATGACCGTTCCTATTTATTCGCGAATTATAAACTTGCATTGTTCGAAATAGGCGTAGATCAGAAATCCGTGAACAGACCAACCTCGTACAAGAAGGGGTCTTCCTCAGAGCCCACGGAAGAAAATTTTATTCATGCATATACGACGACTAAGAAAAAACAACCCTCGGGCTATTTCTCTGCAACCGCCTGACGGGGAGACTTCATCTAATTCTCTGGTTATGGCTGAATTATTTAGGGAGTACTGCTTGGCAGTCTAAACCGTCGCACCACCGGACAGGCACTTCATTCCTCTGCTGCATAATTTCTGGCAGCCAATGGTTACCGCTGAGTTTTCTGTGCTGGATGCTGAAGAACTTTTACTCAAGGTTAATTCATACGGTGCACTGTGTCCTGACAAGATCCATCCCAGAATTATCAAAGAAGGGGCTGCTAGTCCGTCAGACTTCCTTTATAAGCTGTTTAAACAGACACTCCATACTGGCATTCCCTTAGCAGACGGAAAGAGGCGACGGCCATGCCCGTACAGAAAGCGAGTGACCTGCACTCCCTGGCTAGCCAATCAACCTTACTAGCATTCCGTGCAAGATAATGGAGCGCCTATGAAAGCGGGCCATCCTTAATCACTTTTTATGAAAACATCTTTTTTCCTCTACCCAACACGGTTTCCTTCCTAATCCGTCCTGCATAGCTAATACGCTTGGTTTCATTGACGGTCTGACGGAAGCCAGAGACAATGGCCTCACCTCAGATTCCATCTTCTTCGATCTTGCCAAGGCTTTTGGCCTTGTCCCACATGGCTCCCTGAAACACAAACTGGAAGCCTATGGTATTCAGTGAGAAGTCATTCGCTAGATTTTCTCTCTACCTGATGACAGAAATTTCAGATTTGACACCGGATTAGATATTTCATATCCCTCTTTCAGTTCAGCGGGAGTTCCTTAAGGCCCAGTAGCAGGTGCCCTGTTATTTCTAATGTACATCAATGACCTTCCGGAAAATATTTCCCTCGACGTCCTCCTATATGCCGATGACCTAAAAGTCTAGAATGAAGCTGATTTCAGTGCACTATAGGTTGATCCTGACGCGATTAGGCGTTGGTCGGACGATTGGAGCCTCCCATTAAATGACAGTAAGTGTGCACGGATGTCACTCGTTGAAGACTCTGGCAATGCCTTCGTGATTCATAATGCACTCGTCAAAGTAGATACCAAGATAGTCGATGGAAGAAAGGTCTGGACATCTAGTGGCCGTCTAATTTATCTTTCACATATCACCACAAGATGGCGGCCAAAAAGGGATTTGCCGTTCTTCGGATGATTAAGCGCGCTTTCACCTGCATAAACAGGAGAGCGTTTCAAATGCTTTACGGGGTTTATATAAAACCGGTCCTCAAGTTTGATAATCAGGTCGTATACACCGACCTGCTGAGAGATATATTAGCTGCTGAGCGTGTCCAGGACGCAGCTACCAAACCAACCACACGCCTAAGAAATGTAGAATACAAAAACTGGCTTGAAATCCTTGAGTTGTATCTGCTTGAATTTCGACGACTCCACTTTGATTCAATTCTCACACACTTTCTCTTTAGGGCAGGCGTCGTTGAACAATTATTTATCATAGCGAGTAATGACGGCCGGCAAGGACATAACGAAAAGCTTTCCAAGCTTCGTCCCCGGACCTTCCTTAGGCAGCAGTTCTTTGGAACGTTCATCAAGATCTTAAACAAGGATGTCATGTCGAAACTGAGACCTGTAGTCAATAGGTGTCCTGCAATGGATGAAGTGGTGTTTCACCCTCCTTGTGTAGCACACGTTGGCGGGTGGGACATCGTAACTGTCAGCTAATTTGGGATGTGCTCCTTGGCTCTTGTTTCAAGCATCCTTTCTGTTTTGCCAATGTGTCTCCACAACTGCAGGAAACTGATAGATACAATGGCTGGTAGAAAACATAGGCGTAAATTTGTTGATCCGCGAACTGAGAAAATTCGTCTGCATCGTTTGCATCCACTATTTCACCCCACTAACCTGACACTTACTCCCACCACCTCACCCACCCCGTTTGGGTTTACTGAATTAATGTGTCACTAAATGTCGCGGCGCAAGTAGGCATTCTTGTCCTGGTCCACTGGCGTGACGGCTCACCTGACTTTGCTGATCCAGATGAGAAACTATTAGTTTTGCAAGACGAGACTATCATCGTGAACGACTGAGGTTTGCTTTTTGTCATTATTGAAGCATTCATTTAATAGTACGGTAGAAAGTGTTGGATCCGAACTCGTTTTGACTTTGGGGATCCGTTTGTGGGCTATGCGCAACTCTACGTTCAGACGTGAATCGCTACAATAGGGGCTTGCTTCTTGACCGTGGGTAGAGGTAACCTAGTGGTTGGTGAGATCAGGACAAGCTTTGCTGTATTATACGCCCGTTTTAATGCGGCACTGATAATCTTTCCAAAGGTGTCGATCAAACTATTTCCTTTTAAGGAAATTTGGCTGTAGACATCGTTTTTAAAGGCTTCCAACGTTGTGTATTTCGTAGGAGTAAATTTTTGCTCCATGTCCGAACGAAACGTTCGGCGAAATTGTTGGCACGAAGGGCAATTGTGTAGTTCGCCGGTATGGTATTTCAAGGCCGAAACGAGTTGGAAACGGCCATTTAGGCGTGGAAAGATATATTTCAAATGTTTCGTGTAATATAAAAATGCATATTACGGGACAAATATATAGATTTCTTCGAGTATACTAGTGGTGTTGCAATGGAACAACAAGTGTACCTGAAAATCGCCCATATTCGCACTTTTGTTAAAAAAAATGTGTCGCCATTTTTTTCGATAAAAGCATAATGTTGGCTTTCCTAATCGATTTTACGTTCTGAAACTGCTTCCATTGACATTTTCGTGGCGGAATACATCTTTTTCATTTTGCAGAAAGGCTCAATTTAGCGCGGTTTTGGAGATATAATAGAATTTGTAATTTTCGACCACGTTGTGTTCACATCGCAGTGTACACGATATATCACAGTAATTCCGAATGAAAACTATGTCGCCACGGTTGTTGCTTAGTTACACACCAGAATTATACATTAAGCCTGTTCCCCCGATAGCATTTTCGATGGAAAACGGTCTACGTTATAAACCTGATTGTTTCTACCTACGGTGTGGTGTAAACATGCATAACAAGTCTCACCCTATCATTGAAAATTTGAGTTTTGTTTTGTTTATTGCTTATTGATCATGCTTTAAGGTAGCTGGCCATATGTATGCGAGTCAATGCTCACTTATGGGACGGATGATGGCCAACTTTGATGCTTGGTATTTATCTGACGAAAACATTGATTCCCACTTTTACCGTTTCTGCTACAACTCCTCTACGTTCCAGCCATGGATGTTTATGATTCCGATGACTGTTGGTCTATGTTTTCGCTTGCTGCAGACTTCACTGACGGCTGCCAGTATGTTATCCTATTTTCTGCCCACCCATATACCCCGTCAGATCCCGGTATGCCACACCTGGGGCTCCACGGCTGTCAGACCACGGGTCATCACTGTGGCATGATGTTAGTGACATTTCAGTGCCGGACGAGTGCACTATCCAAGGAAGGTAAATAGTTTGGCGTGTTTGTACTTCATGCTTAGAACACGGAGTTGCAGCCTTGATGCTAAGGATGTGTGCGATTGTGAGACTGTCGTAGTAACTGCGGTGGGCTCAACATCTGGATGTGGTGCCATGGATACTGTCAGAAGGTAATTCCCTTTAACTGTACTGCATTTTGCAAATCTCGATTTAGGTCTCGAAGTATGCAGACAAGAAGGCTGTTCCGGAGCAGATGCGTATGCCGCGCCCCTGTTATTTTATCGAAGAATGGTTCTATGTTGGACAATTCTCGGTGGAAGTGTGAACCATGTAAGCGGCATTATTCCGTTCGGAAATACTCCAATTTTGGAAATCCACGTCTGACGTTAGAGGAGGCATCCCGGTTTTGCTACATTGGTCGTTCAAAAACAGCAAAACATTCACAGCCACAACGTTGAAAATAAGCTTCAAAACAGTCGTTAATTTTCATCGTCGCATACAACTGGCATTGAGTATGGTAAGTCCAAGCAAACGGTGACATGAGTTTCAGGAATAACGGTCCTATCACGACCGAATTGGGGGAATTCGCATAAAAGGTGGAACTCGTTCCATCGTCGAAATTTATGAAGCACTGTTCATGAAACGAAAGTACCAAAGGGGGCTTCACTTCCCGAAGGCATGGGTAATAGGGGGCATTAAAATGGAGACGCGGAAGACGTTCATGGCGGTCTGTCTTGGGAACAGACGGAATACAACTATCTTATTGCCCATCATCCGAAGACATGTCAGGGTAAGCCTGTTACATACCGTTGCGGATTCTTAGCACCTACAGGTTTTAACATGCGATATTGTCGTTCACTGATGGAACCATGCAATGAAAGTATCTGTGACTCACGAGCTGTCTGTTTGTTTACTAACGGTACATTGTCCGGTTTATCTACGGATCTCAATTTGCTAGAATCATCGAGAAATTCCCCTACCTTTTTCATATATTCCTGGCGATACATTATTACAGTATTGGTCCATTTATCTGGCTGCAGAGTTATAGTATTTTCATCTTTCTTTAGTTGTTGTAGAGCTTCCAGGTGTTTCCAGTGCGACAACACTTCTGTTGTATTGGAGATCGTCGGAAGTTGTATGACAGGTCAAATAACAGCCTTTAACCAATTGTCATTATCCGCTGATGCCGGAGGGAAAACATTCAACTGAACATAGAAATTCTCAAATTGCGCCTACTGCAAAGTTTTATTTGTACGCACTTGGGGCAGTCGAAAATTTGGTCCCGTTGAGAGTGGTTCCAATTGAGCTCGTAATAATGCGACGAATGATAGATTGAGAATATGCTTAGATAAAACGTTTGGAAATTCTTGATCAGCCGGGTTGCTTCTCATCTCCTGCTGCAGTTTCTTCCTGGAATTGGTTTGTGTACGCTTCACAATCAGATCCCCAAGAGCAATGCTACACCCTGTTTTCTGTAATTGACTTTCAGATAAACAAACTTCTACTTGACGCTGAGCAACAAAGACCGACTGGATCCGGGAACCTTGAGCCTCTGACTTGTGCCTGTAATGGACCTAACGCTATATACACTTCAGGTGTGGATACGGAATCAAAAAGTGATAAACAATGAAAACAACTGACTCACAGTAGTTCGGGAAGGTGCGTTGTTTAGAGTTCCACCACATGGAATGGAGTATCCAATTGTAGCGACCTCCTGGAACAGCCTGATTTTTGTTGGTATTTTGTTGTACAATTCGACACCTCCTTATGCGGCATGCTTGTTTAGCCCAATTGTATGACCTATTTCCGCTAGTGCAGAAATGCTTCACTTTTCCGTTCCGCGAGATACACGCAGGACGCTGACTGGTTGCACATTTTGTTGTTTCTCGGTCGTGGCAATATATAGAGTACTGTGCTGTTTGTTGTGTTCTGAACTATTGCCATTGAGTAACTCATCGAATCTGGAGTGAGACTTTGTGAGAGAGTCCCCACACAATTGATGCAATCTGTCGTGCAGTTCCCAAGTAACTTTGGAGATCACAACGAAGATAATTCTGACGACAGAAGAGTTTGGAGATACGCTGAAATAAAGGTCGATTCCGTTAGTCGTTAACTCTCCTAAAATCTGTACACAGGCGACACTGAAAGTGGACAGAGAACGCGGGTTCTTGACTTTGGAAGTGTAAGTTTTGTATTGTTAATTGATTCAACTCACATGATTTTAGCGAGTGTACATGTGAATTTGAGGAGGGTGAAAAATATGAAAAACAATGAGAATTATGCAGTACAAAATGCTGTGCAAAACGCTGCAAACACGTGTATCAATCGCCGGATCGCTTTATTCTTGCGAAATCTCCTTCGCGGGTAACTCGAAATTTGGTTCAAATTTCCTCGCTGTCATTGTCTTTTCATATTTTTGTCATATTGGTGCTTTGTGCATCATAAATTCACATACGATTACTGTTATTCGTTGTCGAATAACATACCAATTTCGTTACGTATCAAATTATCTGGTTAACAGTATTTATATCCTTATTTATATCCGTTTTATATTGTGCCGTTTAACGCATCTATTTGGCCGAGTATCTGTGCAGATATCTGCTCGGTTCCACCATTTCCTAGCTTTACGTTCCAAACCTTTCGCCTACCGTTTATATAACGTTAATACATCCGTTTTCCTTCACAATGACACGCACGAGATCCAGCAGCATTAGTGGATCAGAAGTATCGAGTGCCTGGGGTCGTTTCGGCTGTCGCAAGACTGTTCAAAACGGTATGCAGTGCCAGACATGCCTACACTGGTACCACATCAAGTGTACTGGCCTCAAGTAGGACTTCGTAGAAAACGCCGTTTATCTGCATGGACTGCCTATTTCGTAAATGCTGCACTTCGTCCGAGGCTGTATCCGTTCCGCTACCCGCCACCGCCAGTGAGCAGAAACGTGATACGCTAAAGTGTAGTTGCAAGACGTCTAAAAACGCCAATGCAGTGCACATGGACATAGTTGAAAAAGCTCTGGTAGAAACACAGTCGGCTCAATCTGACATGAAGTCAGAACTGAACTCACTGAACGAGTATATTGCGCTCGCCATTCCCGGTGTGGCCGTTGCTCGTGAGGCAGTGGCCTTGTCCACAGCACAAATTGGAGAGGCTGCGACAAATCTGAGGGACAAGGCACTCCGGGGGAGGAGGCTTGTTTTGTGGGGACGATTCCCGAACACGCCCTCTCCAGGTGAACAAGCAAGAGCGGTGTTAAACACCGCGTTCCCTTCAGAGCTAACAACCTCAGTTTCGACCAGCAGACTTCACTCAAAAGCTACCAAGAAGTCACTTGGACTTCTTGTGACGTTACCCGCAAAGGTCAGCACGGGGGAAGTACTGGACAAGACGGTTCAGTTAAAAAAGTCATGCTAATTTAAAAGCAGTCTCACTAGATCGCTCATTGCAGGAGCGGCAGAAGCGCTACCAGCCTGACGAAACAAGGTCACGCATCGCGGCTGACCCCAAACTTCAAGCCAACGTAAAGGTCCTTACTCCCATTCTGAAGAAGGGACCAGCGCCTCCGAATGGTTCAACCCATGTGCCCACATCCACACCAAAGACGACTGCCCTCATCTCCTTGGATGGCCAAGCATCTTTGGGGCTGCAGGGGTCTGAACCAGTAGCCCCCAAAGAGGTCGCAGAGCAGCAGTCCTGCTCTAACCCCCAAATCGTCAGACGTCCGAATGTTCTACCCGAATTTGTTTTATTCCTAAACTTTACAGCCCAATGAGTCTCTTTGGGTCACCTCCAGTTTCTAGAAAGGCTCACACTTGGCTCATTCCAGCCGCTTTCCCATCTGCCGGGTCACGGTCATTTCTTCATAGGCTTTCTTCTAACCAGAAACCACATCCAAATTTTTGGGGGTGCAAAACTGCGAACCACCCTCCAGTACTTCAAACAGTAAAGTCGGTCTACAAGCCATCAAACCTGAGCAACCAGAAACGGAAGAAACGTCCCACAGAAACGCTCACATATGCTCAGGCGGTGAAGAAACGGCCACAACCCTCCAAGAGGGCTC
>JTDE01003743.1:56270-73613 GCA_014338405.1 Paragonimus skrjabini miyazakii | reverse complement strand
TGGAGACTACCAACGCCACCGATGAGCATTGACATTGAGTTACTGATAAGTAGTTTGGCAGCTTCCCGAGCTTTCGGCGTGGCTTCGTAGCTCAGCTGGTAGAGCGCTTGCCGCGTTTGGGCATGGTGTTTCTGCCGCTGGTTCGAATCCAGTCGAAGTCCAGATTTTTCACAAATGGATCTCTTCTAAATTATCAAATCCGCCTGCATGCCTCAACTCGGCAAGCTCTTTACCAGCTGAGCTAGGAAGCCAGGCCAGGAGCTCGGAAATTTCACATTTGGACTCGGTTACCTACCTGTCCCACTGTCTCATATGGAATCGACCAAATGATCCAGGGGATCGACTGTCCCGGTAGAGAGCTTGCCGCGTTGAGGCACGGTGTTTCTGTCGCTGGTTCGAATCCAGCCGAAGCCCCGACTTTTCACAATTGAATCTCATCTAATTTTTTTTATATTTATTGTGTTGTGATTAGCCTTACGGCCAAACACAGTAAACATCTATTGTTCGCTGCTTTGTTGTTCCCATAACTTCATTGGGTATTTTCGAACGGATGCTACTGAAACACAAAAAATGTGCTGGCTCGATTTGTGTTGATTTCCGTGATGCATACTCTTCTCCGGTAGACATGAGTTTTACTCTGTGAGAAACACTGCAAAGAAAAATAAGATGTTACTTCGAACAAAATCTTTGCATACACAAATCCGAAACGAATGGTGATAAATTGTCAGGTCCACTTGCTGACACAGAATGCGACAGAATGAGTTAGCTAATGATTATATACCGAAGTGACGTGGTTTTTGTTTATTGTAAGAAAATGAAATAATACATCTGGTTATAAGTCCTCTCAATCCACATTAATGTAAACTGGATACACCTAGTTGTAAGCCGGTCGAGGAGGATGTGGACTGGCAGGTTTTACGGTGAGAGCTAACAGATGCCCATATCAGCTAATTGAAACAAACACGGGAATTAAACGGTGCAGCCTAGGAACTCTGTTCTTTCACATAGGTATTGTGACCATAGTGACTGATCTATGACATGGATCGAAGTTTGGTTTCCGATGCTATCAATTAATCACCAGATGTTAAACCAGTTTATTGTTATATTTAAAAAAAGTACATATTTGCTACCGAAATAAAGAGAGTGAACCACGTAATCCTTTGCATGACGCATCGTAACAATGGCACCATGCTGTTGTCATCATAACATTAGGCACCTTATTCAATGAGACGTAACATAAATCTACTGTGCAACGGATTAAAATGCCGTAACACAAATAAACTCTAAGGGACAACCATTTTCGTCGAAAATGGACACTTTTTAAGAGAAAAAAGCAGCACCACAAGCGAGATATGCATCTGTTGTATTCTATAAGAGACGTAGCTGTGGGAAACTTTGGCTTTGACTTGAGATGAATAAGCAGTAGAAAGAGCAGGTGGGAATTAATATACCAGCTGAGTCATGGTGAATACTCCGAAGTTTCTTATCCGAATCAATTTACCCGCTCATTCCATTGAGTAATATGTAGCCTACCAGACGGCCTACAGGATTAGCTGCTATGGAAAGTTTTCTGAAACAATTAGAGCAGGAATTCACCAAACTCATCGACATGTATTACATCAGACTTACTGAGAGTTGATATGACAGACTTATCAATTAGAATGAAGTTCAGGTATATTCGAATCGGGGTGCTAGAAGAAGAAATAACAACCACGAATGATTTGGTTGCTTTATTATTAGGCTAATCCAAACAGACGTGTGACGTGGCTGTTGTGATGAGGTTGAACAGACCAATTAGCGTTTTCATAAAGGAGACCGGAAGTTTTGTGACAATCACAGGATCATCACTATGTCTCTTACGTCTCATTTTACGTCTGCTCACTAAGCCCAGAGGAAGTCAGATGCGCGAAGAACAAGCAGGATTCCGATCCGGTCGAGAGTGCATCGATCAACGTTTTACCTTGAGGCTGGTCTTGGAACATCGGCATTCTTACTAGGCAACCGTGGTCTTTTAGATTCAAAGGCTGCTTTCGATTCGGTTACTCGTAACGTTCTCTGGAACTACCCTCTTCGCAAGGGATCACCAGGAAAATACGAGTCTGTTGAGATTACTGAATGCACACTCTGAAAACAGGGTGAGAGTTTATGGACAACTGTATCGGGCGTTCATCAATGGTGTCCGGCTTCCCATTGTTCAATTTTGTCATGGACGACAGTATGTAAAATGCGTTTTAGAAATCTAGTGTACTTGGTGTTGAGCTGCTTCCTGGAGCTAGATTGACCGATCTAGAGTACTCGGATGACATTTCCTTACTTAACCCTTTTGCCGAAGGTATGCAGACCAGGTGAGTGACCGGGCTGGTTTGTACGGAATGCACTTCACACCTTCAAAGTGCAAAGTGCTGCTTCAAGACAGGGCATTTCTACCCCTACTTTCTTTATTACGGGTAATCCGCTTGAGACTTCGGGCAGTTTCACACACTTGGGTATCACTATTCAGTCAGGTTGTAATATTGCTGTTGAGACATGAGCGAGAACAACAAGGGCAAAAGTTGCCTTTGTCAGCCTGTGACATCGATAAGCCGTTCGGTCGTCGCTGAAACGAAGGGTGTATAATGTTTGTGTGCTTTCTGATTTGCTCTGCTGTCCGAAACCGTGGTCTGTTTGCAACGAAGACAACCAGACTTTCTGTGCTTGACCATCGTTTTCTTCGCCGACCAGCCTACATCAGGTGGACTGATTGCATGAACAATACGGCCATCCACTTGCTCGTATTCCGGAACGCCACAGAGCCTGCGATGGTCACGTACTCCGTCCGTCATCTAACAGTTTACCATACCCTGCATTGTATACTGAGACTATCAGTAGTTGGGTAAAACCGGTTTGTGGTTAAGCTACAGCAGGGTCACGAAATCTGAAGACCCAAACTGTTTTAATGAGTTAAGTGGGTAGGTATTGCCTACTTGGCTGGGGTCTCCGTAATCATTCACATCGCTAGCTGGAGGCGCGATCCTAGACGACAGTTTGTCGCAATCGATGGCATTCTTGCGTTCGCATCATTTTTTGTTCTTCCGCTTAGTGTTCTCTTATTATTGTTATTTTTAAAACAATACCTTTCAGTGACATTTTCCTAAGATATCCCACGCCACTGTCGGGCGACAGCCCGAGCCACAATACCAACTGATGAGGCTCAAGGCTGACGATGATGATGATGATGATGATGATGATGATGATGATGATGATGATGATGATGATGATGATGATGATGATGATGATGATGATGATGATGATGATGATGATGATGATGATGATGATGATGACTAATGGTTCACAATGGAACTGTTCATTGCCTTCTAGAACGACCAAACCGTCAATAACAATAACAACAGCCTAAAGGTGACTGCAAGTGGGATGCACCGTAATTTTTTGTTGAGTTGATTCATGCTTGAGACCGATCGAAATTCATGACTTCAAAACAAACTCTATTAACAACGTGACACATCCAGTGACATTTTATGTGGAAATCCTTAATTCTGTGTCTACTTTTCGTTGTTGACCTCACTATCTTCACCATGCTGAGAACTCAAAATACCATATTCTTCTGAGTGAGGGATGCCATCGTCTTTTCGGGATAACTGAAATTCTTTAGAACCACATGCTTTTCACTCCATCATTTGTGACAGCAAACTTTTGCACACCTACACATCAGGTTTAGGTCTAAAAATGTTGTCTTCACTTTATCAAAAAGGATTTCTCGGCTGAAAACGACAACTAATATAAATGCCGAATAAAGATCAAACGTTCTTTTGAATTGCTTTCACGTTTGCGTGTTTCCCAGTAAAGCCTGTGATGATATGTAGGGTCAGTATAAACTAAATCTGGCTAACGTATGCCATACGAATCGCCAGCAAGCATTCCGGAGTATAATGGTTTCCAAAATTGCAAGGGAACATAGCATCCCTTGGTCTACTGCTCACAATTTACCTCGAGACTAACAGTGGCATAACACGTCAGAGCTTCCATGTACTGTAACACCCAAACAGGTGCTTTTTAATTTGTTGCCCATAAAACTCGTGGGCCAACTTTGGGTCAACATGGAGACACCGGGGAACAGCGTTCATTCGAAGTAGAAGTTCCGGCAATTGTCCTGTAAAAGAAAACAACACAAACAAGCAACAGCAAAAGGCCCTGTAGGCCGTGCACATGACTTATACAAACGAAAACTAAAATGGCGCTAACAGCACGACAGCACGCTGCGGCACAAACCTCACAAATTTCGTTTGTGCCTTACAAAATATATAGACTTCGATTGGCCTTGAAGAATCCCCATGTAACTAGCGGAATATAAGTGGAACCGGCCAATTAAAAGACAAACAAGGCAAAATCAATAATGTAAACAGCGGTTTTGGATCATTCTCTTCGAGCTTTTACAATTACAAAGGTCATGCATGAGTTATATATTAAAATTCTGCCAAACCAAATAGGTCACTAGAAATATCGGAAATCAGGGTAATCACAGTCTACTGGAAGGGGGTAGGAGTACCTATTAGTGCACGAGTGTCATACGTGTCTGCCACGAAACACTAGTTTGTTGGTGTCAAGTGGCTCACAGTTGCTGAGGCTTTAAGTTCTTGTAGTTTAACGAGCAAGCAAAGTTTGACGTCAGGATCGGAGAACCGAGCGCTGTTACGCAGTTTGTCAGTCAGCGTATGGATAGTAGAGAAATCTTGAAGTTTACTGGAAGGTTTTACTTCGGTGTACCATACAATCCAATGTTCAAGTTCATACCAGAAACCAAAGACTCATTTAGAGCAAATCTCGTTGAATTGACCTCTAATCAGGCTCAACGTTTGATTGCTGTTGAACCACTGCAGGAAAAGAATAGAAGATGTTCTAACACTCTTCATAGTCGGGTGCAGAAAGACGAATAAAAAAGAAGGTAACTAAGTTGACTAGTGAATTGAACCACATCAGGGTACAAGTTCAGTTTACCGAGTACTTGTTTTTGTTTGGAATCAAACTATACCGGAAGTGTTAACGTTAAGTTGAAAATTTTGCTCCCCATAATCTAAATGTAGCAGGTTAAAATCTGAAGTTCAGCTTGACAGCCTACTTCAACAAGTGGGTGGTCAACTAGCCCCAGTTATGAACCATCTGGCACCGACGAACATGTTTCTCATGGCAGGTGTAGATGATACTTACCGGCTTATGAACACCCTTACCCTCCTGCAGTAGGCCATGATCTACACCAATTCCGTAATTTAAATGATACATTTGGTTCGTTATACTTTCCGTATATAACTCGTACATGTCTTATTTAATTGAAAGCCTGATGAGAATTTTAAAACACTGAGTTCTCTTGATCCGGTTCAGCAATAACGATGCTAACATTTCATCTACTATCTTCAGGCACGAACGTAAAACATTAGAATATGTAGGACATGCGGATAGACGTAACAATGGAGACAGTCAACGATTGTGTTTACATAAAACAAGGATTGCCACCAGTTTTAGAGCAGATGAACTGCAAGACTCAACAGTTTATGCAGAAATAGAACTGGCTGCAAGTATTGATTAACATTGTCTCCGAGACAACCACTCACACAACGAGTGATGAGTGGTTTAAAGCTCCGCTTACACTAAGGTCACAGAATATACCGTGTGTGGACTGATCGTACTAGATACGGACCTTGCCGAATAAATAGAACCTTTCCTATAGCCAACTTTTGAATCTGCAATCACAATTGGTTTCCCTGCAGCAAATTAGAGAATAAGTACGAGATGACTTTGAACAGTTAACCAAGTTCTCTGTGCTATGTGGTGCCAACATTGGCCCGGAGACTGATGATATGATGGTGACAAACTGGAAACCAGTTTGTCACCAGTGTATTCTGTAATTCTATATTCCAACTTGAACTAAATCGAGAGCTTTACACAGAAAGTGGTGACCTAGCCGTTGCCTCACCACAAAGTCTACCGCTCACAGACAGATCCCTGAGCAAGACTGAAACAAATGTAGTCCGTCACATCAACGGAGGTTTCCTGGATAATATATATATTCTCTAGGAATAGTGCTGACGCATAGGCCGTATAAACCAAATTCACTTATATGCATTCCAAAATTAAGTCGGTCATCGAAGTACAAGAGAACAACAGACTATCATTTTCACATACTACTTTTCTGTGTCAGATGCATTGGTCCGCTTGTACTTCCCAGGAGAACAAAACTATGGAATTGTGGATGCTAGATGCTTCAAAACTTTGCATTACACAGTGGTGACAAACTACATACGGAGGTTTGGTTGCAAACAATGTCGATGACACTGAACAAAGAATGTTGTAAATAAGAACGCCTGTTACTCGCTTTTGACTATATGATGATCAATAATGAATTAGGCAAATTGAACAGCACCATTGACCGGATGGACTTACATTTAGTCATGGCATAAAACCTCGACCATATGTTCAGACTTCTTCTTTTTTCTCCACTTCTCGAAATGATAGATTCTAGAACCATATTATCTCATTCACTAAAGTGATTTGCTCGCTACTTTTTGCCACGTACCCCATTCTTTCCTTGTCTTGTACATTGCTGTCTTCGTAGTAACAAGTAAACGAAATTAAGTTCTTACCAAAAACTAACGAATTCCAGTAAAAAATCTGAAGCGTTTGTGAATAGTCTTCTGTAGAAAGAACTGTTTATGGAAGTATGAAAAGATTTCTTGACAAAATGATGTATCCATCCTAGGTTACCATCATACCTTCAAACCGAAGCGTTGACTGGAATTCATTACGCTTTAATCGTACATAATTTTCGTGTGTCGCCAATAAAAATACATAAATGACTTATAAATAGCAGTGTGTAGGATGTACGTGAACAGCAAAACTGGTTAACTAGTTAACATAATCCCAAGAGTACAACGGAAAGGATTTGGATAGTTGCGGACGACTGGTTCAACTGCTGGAGGCTTGTGGTGTATGATCGATGGATGAGATGATGAGAGAGTAATCTTTGACTTGTAATTCGCTTGGTGGATGAAGCTGTCCATGTGCATGGCTTCGAAAATCATCACCATAATACTGTGTATTGTTTTGTATATGTGACAACGTCAAGGCAGGTTGTGTTGGTCGGCATACTGTACGGCCGTGAATGATCATTTTTTGTGATGCGTCACGTAAAGTAGAATTAAACCTGGCAGTTGTTATGGCAGTGTTCATGGTCATAAGGTTTACCAAACAACGCATTGCAAGTATTAGGATTAAGGTTGCTGACATAGTTGGGACAACTCATCACGTCGGCCTTACTTGGCAGGCAGTCTGTCAGACCTTGATCAGATAAACACAACTGCTTTAATGTGTCACATCGTTAATGTAGCATCAGAACAGTTAAGTAGAGTTCACGTGATATTCGTTTCAGGTATAGGATTTCCTCATGCACTTGAATAGAATGTACGAATTGCACAGGACAATTAGTTCGAGTGGCCTGCATCAGTAAATGTCGCAGGTAAATTACTGGAGTATGGGGGCGCGTACGTATCTAAGTAGAATGATTACAACATGCTTGAAATCTGAGTGGTGTGAGAAAAAAACCATCCAAAGCAAGTAGCGGTATGCGAAATATTTTGCTCACCTATTGGTTGCAACTTTTGCCGTTTACAACAGCCACCTGGTACCGGCTCTGAAATGGAATTAATGCACGTTATGAATGAATTTGATATTTCATTCTGGTTTTATTTGGCTTATCTTGGTGAATCGGCTAGGGCATACTGCCACCAAAGATAGGCTTCCTGGAGACATTTCAATCAACAATCCCTTCTGTTTTGCCACGCCGTCCTCCAAAATGTGACGAGCTTGTGAACAGCAGGTGTAAGGAGAACAAACGGGTATCAGGCTAACCATATTTTGAATTTGACACTACCACAGGCAAGTAATGAACGATTTGGATAACAGTGTCGTAGTGTAAGTATTTTCAAGTGTTCTTGAATGTCTTTACTTATTTTTTCTCACCCACAGAGTTCACCTATATAATGGTCTAATTAAATAAGCTTTGATATACTCTTTCTGAATGACTTCAGTCATTCTCTTTTTATCACACATATTTCTCCACGAATTTCTGAAGTATGCATGCTGAGGAAGCTTGCTTCGTGCGAGCTGAAAGTCATCATTTAAAGTAACCGCCGTGCATATTATTGTTATCAGTGAACAGGCCATTTTCATATTACAAATCGGAGGGAAAAAACTGTGGTACTCTACATGCTGACTAATTTTTGTCGGCTTCCGCAAAGATTTTGTTTAAACTGGTTTATTTATTCGATGGAGTTTCGTTAAAATCGGATTGAGTCTTTCCATTACACATTTTTGTACCAAACGCAGATCAATTCAGATTAAGAGTGCTGGTGTACTCGTATTCATCTTGCATACTCCAAAAGTGCGTAGAAAGCTCCATTCTCATTAGGATGGGAGCGGTTTTTAAAAAATGATGACAGAATTTGAAGTCACTTACCTCCTTTGTTAGTTGTAAACGCATAATGAAACTGGTGTGTGCAAGCAAGTATGTCACGAGGTCCATTGCATACTGGGCTAGATAGTGTTCTGATGAGCTGGTGGGTAAGTTCCCAAGCAGCCTTTTGTTACGACTTCAACCACTTTGATTCATTTCAATGCAACCGCCATGTTTCCTTGGATTTAAGCAGTTAATACATGAGAACTGTCAGTTCAGTAATGCTTCTTGATGCTTACTCTCAAACGGATACTCAACAGTCGATGTCTTCTTTGTTCGAAGTCATTAGGTTAAATCAGTCCAAATGGGGGATCGAACCATCTTTTTTCGTAAAGTTCTAATCCACTCGTTTACTAGTTGCTCGTTACTGAATAATTATGTATGCATTTCGACTGTAACTTGTTGCACGCCCAATTATTGCAGATAAACACGGTCTTTGTCAAACTTTCAACCTGAGCCGGCTACGGTATGCAATGACTGAAAATGGTATGTAGTGTTTTTCATATATATTGAACATCACCCACAATTGATCGCAGCTGTCGCATTTCCATAGACTTTCCAGTTGACCCCTTTCGAAAAGAAGCACTAGACTCGAGTTTCGCTCTGATTAGAGCTCGTCAGTAGTGCATATCCTCGCCACTGCCGGGACTTGAACCACGGACATTCAGTTCATGAGGCAACCGTGTTTACCACTGCGCCATTGACCTCACATTAGGCACGACCGAATTATCATATGAGAACGCTCATCCACTTTCGCTTGTGATGATATGCACTACTGACGAGCTCTAATGAGAGCGAAACTCGAGTCTAGTGCTTCTTTTCGAAAGGGGCCAACTGGAAAGTTTATGGGAATGCGACAGCTGCGATCAATTGCGGGTGATGTTCAATCTATATTATTTTTCTTGATGCTCACCCCTGCGGCACCTGCTGTTGCAACCGGTTCAGACTGGCAATTGAAGGTGGACTATGTAACTGGTGTAAAACAAGTCATAACCCAGTCTTGTATGTTCATTCTACTTTTTCACTTCCACCTCTAAGTTCAAAGTCCCGCACATATTGTCACCCAAAACATTTGTCAGTGCAGTGAACCACTACAAACCTTGGAAATCATTTGAAATGCATACTGCCCTAATGAAGAAGCCTATGTGAATTCACAATCTAATTTTGGAAACAGCTCTTAGGAGGTGCGAAGCGTTTTCGTGCATAGAAGGATAATTTACGGAATCACTCTTTTAACCCTGTGGAGCGAGGAGAGGAAAGACAGATTTTCATTTCAAACCAAACTGGCCTGTGTGCTACCTGTAGGGCGATCGACTGAACTAGATAAAACCGTCTTAATGATTGCCTGACCTACATACGACGTTATCCATCGACGATCTCTTGTGAACGGAAGTAGAGCGTCTGTAGTCGCATTAGGTCGGCTACAGTGTGCATCATTCCACGTTTTATTACGATATAGATGGTTCAAGGATATGAGAGCAGCGTGTGTCAATGACCTGTTGGTCAAAAGTTTCTGAAATAAAATAGTTGTTGCTTAACTCTTGTTAGTGTTTAAATAGCGTATGAATAATTCCGTCAGCATATATTTCTGTCATTGCATGGTGATTATTTCTACATGGTGGAACGTTGAATAGTTTGCTGGCTGCTCTAATACTAATCGCAGGTAGGTTTCATCAGTTTAACCCGATTTTTGATCCATCAATTTTGTGGAACAGCAATGTAGGTTTCATAACCCATTGAGTGTTCGAAACCGTTTAACTATATACCTCTTCATATGGTCGTTATGACTTAAGTTAACAGCAACAGCTTTAATGCAAGACTAAGTTATGGACATTTCTTCCGTAAAATGATTAATACCGAGTAAAATTTGTTTACTCACATTTTTGGATTTGCTTCAATCGGATCCCTTGAAATTATAATGCCCTCTAGAAGAGGAAGTACATTTCCTGACTCAAATCATAAAATCTCACCTTCCGTGGAACTTTGTATGGAGTAACAGTTAAAACATTCTAATCAGGCAGGTGAATATCAAAACAGTAGTCTAGCTTATAGAAGCAACATACTTAGGAGTGACGGTAATTTGTTACTCGTAACATGGCAAATTGTCAGAAGATGTACAGTGACAGTTACTTCACGATTTCATCCAGGGTAGAGCTATCAGCTTCACTCTTCGTTTACATGGAGCAATGTCGACAGATATTTAGAATTGGAATAAGTTTCCAGTCAAATTTTGATTAACTTTTTTCCATTACAAGACAACTACTGGGTTAACTGGGTATGCTAGCTCATAATGATGAACTCGTGTCAGCACTCACATCCGGCATATAACTATAAACATGTATCCTCAAGATGAAGGTCGAGCAGATAAGAACTACATTGTTTTATGGGGCGGTTAAAACACAAAACTACAAGTGTTTTTATTTATAACTAGAATAACCAGGTAAACGTTTCATTTACTTTTTTCAGTTTGTGTTACGTCTTTCGTTTTACTTATCAAAACCCAATAGTTTGTGGAATAAGACTAACGTTCTCTCCTAATTAGATCGACTGGCATTTTTGTTTGCACGTTGTGACGCTTTTGTCAACGAACTAACGAGAATATTCGGATAGTTACCACGGTCACTTTCATTTAACGTGGTTATACACATTACACTATTATGCTTTGGTCGAAACTGTCAAGCAAAGCGATACCTATACAAAGGAGGCAAGGCTTCTTGATTACAGTTAGTCATAATGCCGTTTTCTGACTTGATGCTGCTATAAGTGGACACATAATGAGTCATGTAATCCGATCCACGTACAGCACGTTGGTTACATCCTATACAGTGATGGCACTTCACGTGTCTAACCACAATGTGCCTACATGACTCAGATTGTGGTTGACGACGCTTGAAGTAAGATATCTGTAACCGCTAGATAACAGACAGATTTGTCATATTTTCCCAACTGCGACTTTTATGATGGCAAATTAGAAATGACAAAGTCAAGGGTCTGTTTCCAGTGAACGGTAGTTTTGCATTTGCACCATTTTCCTGGATCCGACTTAAACACAATCTAAACAGATTCAATGTACAGATGATCATTACATAGTGCCTTCCGTTAATGAGTCAATAGCGCGTAACATCAAATGTTACCCTGAGCACCAGGGAGTAGTGTTTTCCTTGTAACAGCTGGAGTAAAATATGTAAAATCGTAGGTTTTATAAACATAGTCTTCCGGCGAGCAATTACTAAGGTGACTTATATTAAATTCTTTTGATTCACTGCACGGTTCTTCAGATTAGCTTCTATGACATAATGCGGCTCTATTGTTTCTATGACAAAAGCGATCAAAACTGAAATCCTGTTCACCATGAGAATACGGACATTTAAGGTCTCTCATGCGATACTCGAATCGAAATAACAGGAGACATTAAAGTGGGCCGTTGCAACAATGTGATATTGGACATTATTAGGAATTCCTAGTAGATTCCCTTGATCTCTGTCGCCCACCAATATACCAAAAGCGTCGATACAACTCACGGAATCGAACCAGACCGCGATGAGAAGTTCGGAGTGGCTTTTTTTTATAACGGCAACAGTTGTAATGTTTACATTGTTGACAGTCGCCTTACTACATACAGTAGAATATGTGTTTTTAGAGAGTTGGCACTGGCGGTTTATTTGGTGCAGCCGCTTTGAATATTTTGACGTATTACAAAAGAAACTTAACTCCGAAGGATTCCGAGAATAACACATGTAAGCAAAGTGAGCAAGCCATATTGATTATTAGTAAGGGCTCCAGAATATAATGTTATGAAATCGTTCGCCATTGTGAATAGACGTGTAGATGGTGTACCGTGACGAGCGTTTCATACCATGCTTGTAAATGATCATTCTGTGTATCCTGATGTAGGCAGTGGGGACAAAATGAGGAACTGAACAGTGGCAACACAAGCTAAATGCATTAAGCCGTTCGTCATAGGATCAATTAGTACACAATAGAAAGATTTATTCCTCCAAACTTGGTAGACAGTACATAATGATTGTGAACCTTGACTTCAAAAGAACGAATCAGTGGTAGTCTGTCAAAGTTTGCATCTGCGAGTCCAGTAGCGAGTAGTAGTGTCAAAGTAATGACACGTTATAACCGTATACCGGTGCAGAGAAAATCGTGATAGGGTGATTCGTGAAAACCCGTTCAACGCAGGAATGTAGCCAGTACACACTGATCGGTTTTCAGCCACATTTATTCGCTTCATTGTCTGACTTCTCCGGATTTCTTGTTTGTTTTTTTTCATTTTCCCAAAATGAGGTTCTTCTGCCTTTCTATTCACATGTATGTAAGAAGTGCTTTCGTGTTGCCTTTTGGCAAGGGAACTAAGACTGAGAATAGTCTCTTGCTCGGACTATGTTTGACGTAAACAGTGAGTAGCGGATTACAAATGGCCACTTATTCATTCCAAAGGGAAAAAAATCCTTCTGACCATTCTAGTTTTATAAGACAGTGATAAGCACATCCCCAGCGGATAGGTATAGGGTAGAGACTAAGAGGAAACGTATCCTTCCTCAACCAAAATTTTTACTGGAGAACGTTATACTTGTAACGTTTGTTTCAATATGGTCATTCGGCAAGCAAACTAATGTTGCTATACCGTTACAATTTCCCACGTAACGGGTTCCACAAACACTTCTATTCTACCACAAAGAGTTATATCATTTTTTTCGCTCCCCATTGTGTACATATAGTAAGGAATGTTTCGTGAAGGTGGACTGAAAATTATTGCACGTAAGACAAAAAACGTGTGGCGCCTTGCAAGAGACTGACGGGTAAACTTAGGTTTCCTACACAGCCGTAACGCAAACTAACGTCGGAACAAAGTTCATGCCGCTTTCTCCTTGATTATATAACGCCACTTTCACAACTGTTTGTTTACATCTAATGTGTTCCGAGATGACGGATGCTTTGGCAATTTTGGTTCGCATTTACGGTTGTTTAAACTCACTTCAAATGTGCGGATTTGTGATCCTGTCCATATCTTCGAATCAGATCTTTCATGATTTCTGTTTCTACGAGCGTCCTTATGACATTTGTACTGCTGCGTGTGTGTATACGACTTGAATAGACGAAATTTTGCTAGAATAAACAGCAAGGTATTAAATTCTTGTTTGTTTTGAAAAATTTAATCAAATTTTGCTAGATTAAATTTTGTATGACGAAATAACAGTAGCCAAAATATAATCCCGAGGAGTATTTGGAGCGAAGTTTCTTGGACCAGTAAGTAGTACAGACGTAATATACAGGAACACCACTATTCAAAGAGACAGATAAGCTCCAAACAATTATGTATACATATGAAGAGTAATTAATCGTCCTTTAAGGTGTGATACCCCATGCCGGATTCATTAGAAGATATGAGTTATAACGCTGGCCGGTGTGAGATGCAAGACGCATGTGCTAGGCAATGCAAAACACTTGAATTAATGTGACCTTAAAGAAATAAATACCTAAATATATTTAGAAGAGATCCATTTGCGAAAAATCTGGACTTCGGCTGGATTCGAACCAGCGACAGAAACACCATGCCCAAACGCGGCAGGCGCTCTACCAGCTGAGGTACGAAGCTACGAACCCATAGTCAACCTCGCTGTACCCTTAGGAAAGTGTGAATTCACAGTAGCGTTAGGATTGTGGCCATTCTAATAAATATGATGTTACAATTCTCTGTTCCAGATGATTTCCTATAAATAAAATCCTACCTATTCAACTGTGACAGCCGGAGCTACATGGAATCTGTATATGAGAAAATGCTTGTCATTCCTTGCACACCCAAGGTTTGGCGGACAACAGAAAATGTTTGTCCTTTATCACATATTGTTTGAAGTGCAGAGTGGCACAAAATGTCGGTTTCATGGAGACTGATTGAAAACTGTTGGACTTGCATCAATCGAACCCAGTAATCTAGAACGCGCTCGAGCAATACTTCAGATGTTGTCATCAGAAGACATCACTTCTGAAATAGGGTGACAATGTTGTTTTACGTGCAGCTTTACCTGACAGCTCTAAATCAAAACTGTTGTAAAGCGGTTTGTCTGTCAGATACTTTGACGACCAAGCATTAATTGTCAGTATATGACTAGTTCAACGTTTGAAGGTAACTCTTTAGCTTGTTAATGACAACCGTTATCAGCAATCCGTAGAGTTGCACATTTATTTGTTCACTCTTATCAAAGTGTGATTCGTATAGTGGAAGGTTACCTTACGCTGCAGTGTACAACGTTTTCCTCAAGTTAGTAGGATTTTCACTAAAGTTAAGAGACGGGTGTTTTATGAAGGTTGTTTAACACCGGTTTCCTAATTTGCTACCTCATTTTTCCATCGACTTACAATTACATACTCTCCCACTGATTTTTGTGTTCGCCTACAGTCTGTCTCGGCTCCCAGAAGTCTCAAACTTTAAACAGACCTTTACAATATTTGGTCTGATCCGTCGGAAGCATCGAAATATTTGTTGAACTCCGTCTGAAAGCAAGTAGAACTTGTACCGAGAGAGTCGTTGAGGTGTATCACCATCTTCCCTAACACTCAACTGAATGTTTTTCAGTCCCCTGGAAGATACCATAAACAGGCTCCTTCACGCTAGCATGTACGAGGATAATTCTTCAATGCTTTCTTCTACAACCAGAAATTTAGCGGATTGTGAAGTTACTTCAACGGAACTCGCTGAACGACTGAGTACATAGGGTCATGAATTATATGTTATAGCTTGAATACATCACTGAGTTCTACAGTTTTCGATCTAGTTTTCGAATCAAGCTTTAAAACCCATACCTATTTATGCGTCATTAATACACAGTAGAATAAGGCCTTAATCATGCGAATTTCACCCTCAACGGAGGCAATCAACTGACTTGACACACTTCAGCAACCAGCAGGTGTAATTTCGGTCCTGCTAGGGCATACACTGCTCAAAGTGACCAGATGAGTTTATAACAGTTATACACTGTGCTCATCAGTTCAAACAGCTGTTCACTCTTTTTTCGGCATAGCGTCCGGTGCAACTAAGCACCCGAATTTATATGATATTCATTACATATGGGGAATATTAGTTGCCCCCTTCTAGTGTTAACGACATCTGAACTGTACTCTAATTTTTATGGAGTTGTTTTTAAGGCCACAACTGAGCGTTTTCAGACTGACAGATATTCACATAATGATAATATTCCCATACACAACTATACGAGATGACATGAGTTAACCCACTAGTTCTAAATCACAAATGATTAGCTATCGAGTACTAGTCATGCCTGTTATGAATTATCTACGATTCGTTTTAGACCATATGTTACAAAACTGACCAGGCCATTTGCTGAGCAAACTATTCGTTAACTTCAGTCATCTGAATAAACAACACTCCAATCTGTGAGCTGATAAGGACAATCACAACAGCTCTATTGCAAACGTATGTTGCTGTCAAGTAATAGCAAACAATTTGTTTGATTTTCCCGTTATTATGAGTCGTGCGCATATTAGGATTCCGTTATATATATGCATGTAGTTACGGAGGAATTACCATAAAGACGGTTAAATTTGGTTCATTTTGTCAGGGAACAAGTGGGGCTGATAAAGGTTATGGTTTGAACCCCAGGAAGGGGCATTTCAGCCAACGAACCAATGCACAATCGCGATTAATTTCGCTACAGTATAGTTCGCTCCGATAGTTGAATTGTATCATTCTTTCGATTGGAATTACAACGTTGCCATTTTTCTAACAATAATAGAAGTAGTGAAGGTTCGGGGATTTAGGTTATTCCAAAATTGAACACCACCCACACTTGATCGCGGCCTTTGCATTCAGATAAGCCTTTCAGCTAGCCCACTTCTAAAGGAAGCACTAGACTCGAGTTTCGTTCTTATTAGAGCTCATCAGTAGTGCAGTAGTGATATAACCTAAATCCCCGAACCTTCACTGCTGATACACACCATGCTCAGTTGGTACAATGAAGACAGTAAGTTCAACCTAACTGAGAAGTCCTGATCACGGGGTTATCGATTGGATAGAACAGAGTCATTCTGTTCAGTCTGCTTTCGAAATGATCGGGCAAGCTGAACACTGTTCATACAAGGTTGTGGTTGAGCGTTTGGACTTGATTATTCGGTCATGCCTATTGTGGGTTTGCTGCCTTTGTGGTTAACACGCTAGTCTCACAAGCACGAGAGTCAGAGTGTAATCTCTGATCCGGATAAGGATATGCACTACTGATGAGCTCTAATAAGAGCGAAACCCAAGTCTAGTGCTTCCTTTCGAAGTGGGTTAGCCGAAAGGCTTGTCTGAAAGCAAAGGCCGCGATCGAGTTTGGGTGGTGTTCAATTTTGAAATGATAGAAGTGTTGTGCTTCACTTCCTATTAAGTCGAAGGGTCACCTTAAAAGTACATCAATCAAACGATTTTTAGCTAATTAAGAGTTGTAGATAACTGTCACGATTCGAAGCCTTTGTTACCGAGTGATTTAACGAAATAATTTTTACTTTTTTTTAGTTACACGAGCATTTGAGCTGAATATGATTACTAATGAACTTTTTGCACAGACAACTTACTGTCACGCAATGGGGCGCTGGTGGAGGTCACCTCAGATGAGTTTGGTTCCATCGATCATTAGTTTTCTTTTATCCATAAACAATGACACGTCATTTTATAAAAAAAACCAATTCACAGAAAGGCACATTTTACCAACTGTACTGTTGTTACAACATTATTTGAGGACAAGAGGTTAATGATAGCTCTGCCTAAACTCAGACAAATTACGCTGCGTCTGTACCATAATTACACACCAGGAAGAAAGTGGATGATCTCATTCAAATGT
>JTDE01003743.1:38418-50707 GCA_014338405.1 Paragonimus skrjabini miyazakii | reverse complement strand
CTAATGAACATTAGCACAACGCACAAAATGTTTTCCCATATCCGATCAGTTTATGGTTCGGAAGTATTCAAAACCAACTGTTGTGAAAAATTTCACGAGCTCAGGACGCCAGTGGTAAGCACCTATTTCCATGCATATTTATTTCAGCTGAGGGCCTGGCACACGATGTGAGTAGTCTCATTTGAAACAGTGGGTGTACATTCTTCCGACGAACGTTGAGTGACACACATAAAACCAACGACGCCAAACACCAGAATCAAATCAAGCCGCTGGAAACGGTGTTACTGTTGACATAAACAATATAATGAGTTACAAGAAACAAACCCCAATTTGTTTGCGTTCGTGGGGTAAGATACACTAGTTAGCCGCAATAAATCTTTAGGGTCCAAAAGGTACGACGAGTAAAAGTGCGGGCGACCGACAGGCAATGACGAACTGACGAAATGCGATCGGATAGGTCAAATGTGTGACTAAATAGCTGGCCTTCGGGCAGACCGATTAGTCACCGACAGTTTCACGGCGGTCCGTAAGAAGGCCGTATTCACAGGGGTGGGGAAGGTGAGCGGGGCAGACAACAATGGGTTTGTGGGCAGGTAAGTGGGGGTCAATGAATGAGGGAGGCAGGGTAGAGATAGTACTTTTAGACACGGGGTGTGGGAATGGCAATGGCGGGCGTCTATAGTTAGATGGGTTTACGGGGTACAGTGCGGCAGGGTCAATCGACGGGAATTTTGACCTCCAAAACTGTCTTACAGTGGGTGAAGTGAATCGATTTCAATTAGCAAATTATTACTGATGAATCATATCGCCCTCTGTGTTTACAAACATCTGGTCTGACAAAGTTTCCTTCTCAGGAACGAAACTTTACTAATAAACCAGACTACCGATTACCTAAAAGTTGTTCCTAGAATATATATTGCCGACTGCTTATATGGTGTTTCGAAACTAATAAACAATTTTATAAGTGGTGTAAAAACACTACATGAGATGAATATCTAGAACGCTGTTTGTGAAAGCTAACCATTCAACACCATAGGTTTCAAGGCTGAAAAAACAGGATATTGAATAGATGACTTTCTCCAACTGAGATGTAACATGTATGTTGTTTATTACAAGTATCCCAACAAAAATGCCCAGATCAAATTTCTTAAATGTGGTTGCCTTCTTAACTTACTACGGGCGGGGAACGCCATTCTGTGCATTACCGGAAAAGGATCAGCCACCATCCCATTCAAACGCGACTCATATCTAAATGGCTTTTGGTCAGGGTCACAAGCTCAGACCTTACTAAGTTGTGGTGGGATTAGAACCTAAAATTGCGTCCGCCATCACACATCCACCTATGCGGTCATCGCGTACATTTGCCCATATTCATATGATCATATATTCATACGCGTGTGGCTGGGTTCACACGCCGGTGAATCAATACGGATAAGGGCGGTTAAAATGAAACATATCGGCCCGCCATCCGTGCACAATCCTGCCATGGAATACACCCTATTCTTTCCTATTCCATATCGTTTTCACTTGTATCAATCTAACTACGATCAGAAGTGGGATAGCGTCTTTTTATCCACGGGTCCCTGTAGTTTATTTTCCGACTGCATTCTTTGACAAAACTGTCTACTGTATTTCATCACATGCTCATAGTAGGCAATCCCTTTATCGGATATAGGTGAATATATTATAAGTTTGCACTATGTTTGCGTTAGCTCCTGTCAATTCACTTAAGTTACAACAGCTGAATAATTTCTTTCGACTGTAACAACTTGTCGCTAGTGTTAATGTAGGTAAGCTCAACAAATGCCTCTGAACCTGTTAAAGAGGCAAACGTTATGTCGGTGTACGTCGGAAGGATACAGTGGTATGACTGTTTTACTTCATGTAAGTGTTGGCTATCGTGCCAGCTCTATTTTAACGCCACATTTTATCGATATGTTTGTAGTCCTTTAATAACTCTAAGGCATGATATTGTTGGAACATTACTTCACAAAATTACCACCCAACAATATACAGTAATCTCATCAAATGGAAATGAGCAGAACATATACGAACCAACCTAGCCAACGGTATCAACTGACGCATTTATGGGATATAGTAACCCAACACAATATGGTTGTCCACATTCACAATCAGCATGAACCTTTTAACCGACTGTACCGTTGCGTCAGGATCCAAAAATCAGAACATTGAACCGTGAGTGAATCGAATGAGTGCTTGTCAGTTATCGCCGATTGCCGACTCGGACGGGATGTTAAACTTTTCAAACGGTTATCCAAGCAAACAATCAGTACTGAATGACAAATATTTCTGCAGAACCACCGTATCACATAGTGGTGCCAATTAGGCGGAGCTGATGTGTGCTAATTTTTACTGAAGAATCAACTTGCAAACGTTCAGTATTCAGTTCACCAGTAACACTTCGTTTATTCTCTTCAGTCACGAACGTAAAACATTGGAATTTATAGGACATGCGGATAGCAACAACAATAGAAACAATCAACGATTGGGTTTGCACAAAAAAAAGGACTGTTATCAGTTCCAGGGCAGACAAACTGCATGAGTTAACAGTTTATGCACACACAAGACCGGACGGCGAGTATTGATTAATATAGCTTCGGAGAAGGCAAGTAACTTCGGCTTCCGATTACACGACACCACATGAAACGATTTGGTGGGTTCAACAACGTGACCATTTTCCATGATGCGCTTGGCTAGTGATGAGGTCTGATTTCATCTCACTCTTTCGGTTGCCATTGCCTGTTGCGTTATGGCGCGCACCAACCACTTGGGCATATGTTCAACCATTCTTTGTCGTAGGCAACGATCTGTTCTGCCGATATAGACGTCACCACAACCGCAAGTGAACTGATAGATTACATGTGATACAGAACATTTCGGTAGGACACGATTGTGAATAAGCTGAGCGACACTCCTAGTTGTGAGTAGCAACCGCAATTCAGCCGCCGGGTATGTACGAGTTAGAGCAGACTGTAATTTTTGACTTACATCAGTTGTTATATGATCACCTTTGAAGAGAAGGTTCACGAAGACTTGCTTCACAGGGACCGTACTTACGACAATCTTGATCAGTCTATTCTGGCTGTGAACATCGATGAACTTCTCAGGATAGCCGTTCGCGAGCAACACTTTCTTTAATCTCTCCTCCTCTCCTTGCAAGCAGTCATCGGTGCATATCTCCCGGGCTCCAAGCAACAGGGTTCTTTCGAGACCTCGTTTATAAGTGTTTGGTGAAAATGAAGAAAACTGCAAATACTGATCGCTCCAAGTAGCTTTACGGTGTACTGAGCGTTGTAGTGAGCCATTCTGTTTTCTAGTGAGTGAAATGCCTAGAAAAGATAATCTATTGTTTGCTTCCTCTTCATGAGAAACAGAAAGATTAAGATGAGCAGAATTAAACAGGTTTAAAGGTGAAGCAAAATGAATATTAGTGGTAAAAATCAAAATGTCATCTACATATCGCTTATAGAGGCTGGCACCACCTATAGCATCAGATAGTTGTAAATCAATCATTCCTAAAAATACATCTGCAAGTGTTGGGCCCAATGGACTGCCCATTGCTACACCATCTACTTGCTTATACGATGAACGATAGTTAGCATCCATTCGTTTTATCCATTTTATTACCGATAGTTTAATGCAAACAGCAAGGGTTGGGGGGACTGGAAGATGTGATAGATGATACATAGGGTTCGAACTGGAAACTGGCAACTTATGGACTTAATAACGTTGTTTGTTAAAACAAGTCAGTAGGTATAAATGATTACATACAGTCGTCATTGTGAATCCACCCTCGAACTAGAGGCGATTGGAAAACTTCATATAACTGCAGAAGGGGCAGATTAGGCAGACTTTGTCTAGAAGCTTTCAAATTGTCCACAAGATGTTTCAAGTTGGCTTACAAGTGGGGGTGATTTCTTTAAATTGGTTCCCGTAATTGTTCGGTCTGTGGAAGCTCGATGGTATGGTAAAAACAGAAAATATCAGTCGTACTTTTTAAATATTATTAAGCAACACTGGAAGACAGTCACAATCAAATCACATATTAGCCATGACAGTTTCCCTGTTGAAGCAGATAAAGGCGAATTTGTTTTAATTTAATTTGAAGGTTGCTGTTAAACCGATTTTTATACTTTTAGCGATAAAACTGTGATTGACTTGATCAAAATTCCAACACTCTTGTTTTAAGGCAACCCCCTACTTGGTCGCGGAGTTATGAATATATCTGCGGGTGTTGGGAAGTTACACAACTGAATTGTAATATGGTTTAAATCTAGCAAGCTGAACATACCGTAATGTCTGAATTTGCCAAACTTACGGTAAACAATGCACCACTGCTAAGTCTGAAGCAGCAGAAATGGAGCTTTCATCGCGATTAGATAACTTTTAACCACAGACACTCTTATAGGGGGCAACAAATGATGCGTAATAAGAGACATTGGTGTTTATATAGATCGAACAACACTTAATGTACCTGAAAACCAAAACCCCCTACAACTCATCAGTAACCAAAACATTGTGAGTTCTGGTTGGAGAGAAGATTTTGCTTTCCAGATAATGGATTCTCAGAAGGCATTGCTGGTTGATAGTTGATGGATCGGTGGTATCAGGGTAATCAGGACACTCCTGATTAGATCACGTCGTTCATGCATTTGTGCACTTAACCATAATGTAAGCACACTCATGGGGCAGGTAACAGACACATATAGGAAGCTGATCGCTGTTGGCGGATGTGACGTAATATATAGCAATGTGGCCTATCCACTGTGTCAACATGAGAATATGAGTTTGATTATTCATTCACTTACATATTGGTGGTCTTCCTTCAAGTACTCACTGGTCACCGGATACTGAGTTGTGTATGAAAACATCATTTGAAAGTTATGTCTATACCACATCTCTGCATTAGTGTCCAGGTTAAACGTCTGCCAGCCTTTAATTATTACAGGTTCCAACGAGGATAACCTTGAGTTGAGAAACCATGTTGACTGTTGACGACGATGTACTTGCCCAGGGCTGTAGAAGATTGACTTGTTTATCCACCAGTACTTCAACTAAGGTCAGCCCTACAAGTTACTTTAAATGGTGTAGGTATAAATATAATGCACAAGCATACCTTCTGTTGCCAAACAACTTCTTGTTGTAAGTGACTTCAAACAGTGGACTATGTTTGTCGAATTGAAGACCGTTCGTTTAAGGGGCGGGTCGCTTAAGAAATTACGGGTAGCACATTTTGACTTCGAAGACCATTTATTGGCCTCTCGTTGACCTGATTCAATTTGCTTGAACCTCAAAATATAGTCATATCATATTCATTTAATGTTACGTTTATTTATCATGCCGGAAATAAAATCTAATCGACTGATTGCGTTTATTTACTTACGGGCATGACCGCCCGTTCATTCCGTATAGTCTATTATTACAAGCAGACTCAAACTGGAGATGCATAGACTTTAACTGGTGGCAACAGTTTGCGACAACTGACTGATTTGTAGCGGTGTAAAAAGTAACTATCTGACTAGTTCAACAAACAAATAGTCTTTCAAACCTCGTCAGTACGGTGGCAGAGAGTGATGTCACATAAGTGATATTGCATGACGATACTGAGCTATTACTTGCGGGCCACTGGGAGATTTTAACCATTTTTACAAAATGTGCATATGCTCTCACCCTGATATTGTTCAGTTTCACATCCATGTCCAAATAAAATATCAATTATTTTCACTATTGTTTGCATTTGCCTGTGAATGGCGACTGGATTGCGCAAGTTGAAAAACACATAATCGACAGATATGATGACGGTTTAACTGATCGTTACACGAACATTGGAATGTCGAACCACCTGAAAAAGTGTTCATTATGGCACTGTGCAGTCCGATTCATTCACAATGAATGCATGTAACCGACAGATTCAATTAACTGAGCAAAGCTTACTGATCACAAACCATAGAACTAACCACGAATCGATCTGGTGTGTTATAGTGAATCCTATTAATGTCATTCTGCTTTTCAATTTAGTTGTTGCCAAGTCACCTTTTGCAGCAAACAAACTACAGGTTAGAATTAGTGGATGCCATAGACTGAGCGCGAATTTCTGCCCCATTTCGTCCTTTCAGTGCAGTGCTTATTTTGCTGTGCTGAGTGAACGAGAGTTCAGTGAACGTTTACATCCACTGGTTAGAAGATTAATAACTGATATTCGGTAGAACTAAATTACAGTATGTTCATTCAAACATATTTGTTGTGAATGCTGTCCTATCCACAAGTCCAATACATATTAGTGAACATATAACAGGAAAGTTTGTAGTGTCCACTTAGAATAGACTGCTGAATAAATTGTGGTCGTCAACTCGGAAGGAAAAATGGTTCAGCTAGCAATATAAACACATTCACAAATTTACGGCACCCTGTAGCTTCACTGTAAATCAAGCGTTCAATCAAATCAACTTCATGCTGTGTTGACACAAAAACAACTTGGAGCATGATTTTTGCAAAACAAATAACATTTACTCTTAGGAAAGGTCACACCTTTCAGTGAAAACTTTACTCTTCTAAAACTGCAAACTAAGATGGAAGAACATGTCAGTTTAACAGTTAGTTCCTCATATCGAATTCAAAGATAAGTGAATGCGTTCACTTTGACTGACAAGATGAAAGCAATTTAAATTTGTACCTTCTTGGGAAAACCGATAAACAAAGAATGTATTTGAATGCAGGAGATGGGAAATTTTGCTAGAAAATACTTTGATAACTCACAGTTTTCTAGAAGTTCTCTTCCATAATGTTAAACGGTTAATTGGTAGATTCCTCTTCTTGAAACATGTAGCATACCAATTGCGCTAAATCAAGAAAAAAGAAGCATATGAAATTAGTAATCCTGTTATGCGGATGAGGAATGAGCACACAATGTTGAATGGATTTTCAATACTCTCATGTGTCATTCCATAGATGATTGTTGACAAGGTTTATCTGCACATTAGGATCAATAAACTAAATCTGGGTGACAAGAACGATTAAGCTAGGCTGTTCCTTCTTGAGTGTATAGAAGACATTTGAATAACTAAACAGTTTTCTCGCTCTTCATTAACAGCTAGTTCATTCAATCCACCTAGTACACAGGAGATTGGTCGTATTCTTGTTTGAGTATGAAATGAATTTTCTCGAGAGGCAACATTCTCGAAGAGAGCAGATCATTTACAACCAAGTGCTTATCTAAAATAATCCCATTCAATCATGGAATAAGTTATATCCGGAGGTTTGTTCACGTTGGCGAAACCAATTGCAAGATGACAGATCAGGTCAGGTAATTCACAAGCCCATAATGATTACAAATGCAGGGTATTGTTGAGAACATATTTAATAAAAATGTATTCTCTGAGCGAAGTATGAGGTAACTATAAAGTAAAGACGTAAATGGTTTAAAAATGACAGTACACAAAGTAAACCCACGTTTTATAGGAGTAATTTATCCATAAGTGAAGATAACGGTCAAACGACCATTGATTGAATTACGAAGTAATGCGCAAATCGATTCCAATTCACCAATATTTCCGTCACACACTGGTTAGATTTCAATGCATAATGTTTGATCCTCAGTCAGTTACTTAGAAACATGAGATATATCGTAGGTTTTCTGTTTTACAAAGAGAGCCCATGTGAACTAGTAACAAATGTGAAGCATAAAGTCATGTAGGAAATAAGTATAGGCTACCACAAACGGCAGAAATCAGAGTAGATAATCATAAAAACCGTGGGATATCTATCTCCTTGTTCACATTTTTCAAACAAAGTAAACTCATTGGATGCTTTCCATTCTTCTAGCAAGCATATGCTTTTCGATTACTCCGAGTGATAAAAGCTTTGTTCTCTTGACCATGTCCAACATTTGACAAGTGCTTTTATGTAAAAAAAATACCGGTTCATATATCTAAGATGTAACTATGCCCCCGGATCCAGTAAGGAAAGGACATGGTACAACATTTTATCCGAAAGTATTAACTCTGATATTTCTATGGAAAAAAATAAAACAAGAATCGTTATATTATACAAAAGTGACAAAATGCTACTTTATTTTTTATAAAACATCATGTATACTTAAGTAACAGGTTGTAGGTTAGGTGCAATAAGTGGATGTTACATTTTCAATAGAGGCACTTGAATTTTTATTACTGTTGTCAGTTGATATGTACATAACATTCTATCACAATCAAAACAAACAACTCTTTTTTTCAAACTTGGTTAAATTAATTTTCTCAACATCATGATCTGTTCGGTGTACATTACTATTTCGGATCTACGGAGAACTTGTTGGCGATCATACGGCGTCTCTTCAAATATTTCCAACTTCTCCCACTGTTATGCACTATCATTCTCCTCTCTTGCTTTGACATCTATATTCCGAGTTTACCGCCCGAAATCACAACGATGGTATAGTAGACATTAACCTTGGATATGAATTAGTTTGTAGAGTATACAATCAACATCACTCAAAAATCACAAGACGAATTTACAAAGTAGAACATTTTCTGCTGTACAGCTTGAAAGCAAGCACCGACAAATCTTTTTTGCACTTTGTAATTACAATCAGTTCGTCTTTATTTTAGTTATAAAAAACATGTTAAGGTTTACACGGTATGATTTTGACTTTGTCTACAATAAACAAATACAATTTGTTGAAATATGACACACAATGCTAAAGGAGGTGGCATTATAGATACTGTACTCACTGCAGTAACAGACTACCTTGGGAGGGAGAGAGCGCGCACCAATTATATATACTAGCAAGGGATTAGATAATTGCACGCATTTCTGCCGCCCATAAAGTGAACTTGCCGTTCACGATTTGACTTAGTTGAAATGGTACGCAAAAGCGTGTCAAGTTGCAATGAACACTAAGAAATAATCGGGATTCGTCGTAGGTTTATCACATGACAATGTACCAAAAATACTGTAAAAGTGGAAGACCAAGAAACCAGGTAGTTTTCCAGTACACGCTGAACAACTTTCCGTATATGTAGTTTGTGCTGCCAACACTCAGTGATATAGGTTCAAATTATGGTGATGAAACAGTGAATCGAACACAGGTCACCTGGGTGCAGTCAGGGTGAGGTAAATAGTTTCAGTTTCAAAGCAATAGGATTGAGTGTGTCCGCACCCTCTGCCAGCAGATAGTCGTCACGTGACACTCGTTTAATAACGTTTCCGAAAACGCCAACATGTTGTTATGGCTATAGAATGCTAAGACCATAAACGAAGTGACATGACTAGTTGCGATCAAGGTTTTCGTGGTTGAAGAAGCCCGATTTCTGTTCGGATGTTAGAATGCTTACCCGTGTTGAGTCACTGTCTGCATTAGCCAGTGGGGGATGTGGTCTGTAATCCTCTGCGGTAACTTTGGGTGAATTGGTAAATGGCGTGTGAGGTAGAGTTTATCGAGGAGGATTGATCGGGGCAATGAAGACAACGTGCTGGTGAGTAGCAACAGAACCGAATTCCACTGCGGATACATGCAATCAGTGGCAGACTTACGTCGTCAGAACTGTGTTTCCTTGTTGACAGAAATCCAATTCTTCAGTACCGATTGTGGTTGGAACTTGGCCGCTCGCTGCTCGCAAGGTAAATTAACAAATCTGGCTGGGTACCCATTCGCAGGCAGAAAAATTCCTCAGGAGCTCTTCTTCAAACTTTACGCGATGGGTCATGCATAATTTCCTTGCTCGACAGAAAGCCGTTTGCACAAAATCACGTTTGTAAGCCACGGGAGAAAACTGTGAGTACTGTCCGCTGCATATAGCTTTCCAAGCCAAACGTCTAGCAATAAGAATATATAGTGAGTTCTCTTCATGGATGACAAACAGATTTAGGCGAGTGAAATTAAACTGATGTAAAAGATTTAGGAAATGATTAAAAGCAGGAAATACTAAAATGTCTTGAGAAATGGCGTTTACAAAATAAGAAACGGTGAATACAGTCAGATAGTCCATCTCCAAACATTTCTAAAACATATCAACTAATACGAGCCCAAATTATTGTCCATTACTACATTACCGACATGCTTGTAAGTATATTTATCGCAATCAAATCTGTATTAATAAAGCTTTTGCCAGTAGACGAGGAATATTATGTTCCAAGTGGTTTAAAATACACCAGCTTCAAAGGAGTCGTATGGATTGGTGTAAAATCGTTAAAAGTAGTCACGTCAGTGTGACTGCAGTGGAAAACTCACAATTCCGCAGCCGTTTATGGAGATTTAATTAAAAAAGTTGCATTGTGAGATGTTAACATTTTGATTCCAGTTTGTCTGCCATTTGTTAAAATCCAAATCAAACGCACACATTCAGCACGCAACATTCATTCCATTTTGATTGTTGCTAGCACATGTTTAATGAATGCATTCTCGCTGGTAGGTTGGCAAGGGACCGTAACACTTCTTAATGTCATTCTTGTGAATTGTGTACAAGGTCTACACTTCGAAAAGGACAGTAGTTCATACAGTGAACTAGGGTTACTTAGGCTCTTCCAGTAATCACAATTGACACTGATAAGTTAACTTCCTATAGGATTAAACATATATTACGTATGATTTCTAGTTAACGGTTACTCTCGTGTACTACTTATTTCCGCATTTAAAGCCGCCTGGTTCATGCTATGAAAATCGTTCAGCTTGTAGACATAGAGACACTAACGTGCAGCACAATTTCGAAAGAAATTCCAGGCTAGGAGATAGTTATTTCGAAATAATCGAAAAATCCATGTAAACAAGTATTTCATGAGCACCATAAGATAACGCTCTGGACAAAACTAGTGAAGATAGCGATAATGCTATATTAATTTCCACAGGTAACTGAAAATACAAACAAACTTTCGTAACGGAGCCACTGTTCTAACATTTTCAGTCGGTCAAAAATCGATCAAAAACTACTCAGCTTCATTCTGGCTATAAAGTTGGTTCTGCAGTTACGTCACCTTATTCAGGGTGTCAGTCATATGACACGAAGCCTAGCCATATGTTTTATACCACGAACATCTATCACCAGGTTACGAGTTACTAACAGGCTACCTGAAAATGGTAAGGTAAATAGTTTCCGCTGCTCGTGCACTCCCGAAGCACAGAAGGAGGACGTACATTGTTCAATGACACTGGCAGGGCAGCACGCATATTTACACGTTAGACCGCAAGCGAATAAATGGTCGGATAGATAGTTACCCCTAAATACTGACTGTCGGTTTGGAGACGTAGTCAAAAAGTCTGCCACAGTAACACAATCAAACCAGCATTTAGAAACATAACTCTAGTTTAACAGCATCAGCCCAATGTTATACTTTTAAACAACTAAATGTCTGGTTTCCACAGGGTCCGCTTTGTTTGTTGTCCATAGTTAGCAATTAAATGGTATAGCAAATTAAACCCTTTTACATGAGATGGAACAATTAGCTGAGCATCTTTCGTTGTCGTAACAGGAGTTGGTGAGACGTTGAGGCGTTACTATGATTACCTGGTGAAATCCGTACAGTAGATTTGAAGATCAGATTTTGGCAATGAGCATTGGTGATTTACTGCACATCACTTGCCAAAGTCCAGCACGTATAATTTGCTGTCTGCATTTTCATTGCCCTGGATGTCCCGAACAAATGTGTGTGTGTGTGCACGATAACGGCTGGTTGACTCACAGTTCAGCTTAGGTTGCATCAAGCTGATCGCAGATTTGGTCGCTTATCGTATGTGTGTATGTCAGTGTCCATGTTTAGATGGTTGTCACACGAACTTCAGGGATAATGTAATGTTTCCAGTTCATCACCTTAACGATATATATAAATAGTTAGTCCAACTTCCCTAATGACTAGTCACCAGTTATTCCGCTACTGAACAAACATTTAGAAAATGCGTGCAAAGTAGTGTCCTTCGCTTATTATAAAAGTCATCCAAATTCTTTGAGCAAAGATATGAACGCCGTAGTGTATTACACTGATTTTGTCACAGTCCTTGTTGAGCAACAAAACAAAAAATATCAACCAGTCACTGTGATAATTCTTCATTACACATTTCAATTTGAACATCACCCACAATTGATCGCAGCTGTCGCATTCGCATAGACATTTTCAGTCAGCCCATTTGGAATGCAAGCACTACACTGGAGTTTCGCTCTGATTAGACCTCGTCAGTAGTGCATATGCTCGCCACTGCCGGGACTAGAACCACGGCCACGCTGCCTCCTTGACAAGTGAGTCAGCCTTTAAATTCACTGGCTCCGGGTAAGGGCCTCATAAG
>JTDE01003743.1:7556-18440 GCA_014338405.1 Paragonimus skrjabini miyazakii | reverse complement strand
CTGCACTTTTCCTGCGGCTTGTAGCATGTCAAAATATATGCTCCGATCCTACTACTGAATAGCAGTTGTATGAGTAGTATGTTACGATCGCTCAACTCCACTGCACTAGTACGACAATGTAGCACATAAATCATACAGTAGCACTGTTCTATTCAAGCATATTTAGGAACAAAAATATATCTTTTATAGCGGAAGTTTTATGAAATAATTGCTAACTGAATTTGATATTGTGCTGTTGAAACACTGATGTGATAAAGATTGTTATTTATTTAGTTGATAAAATCATACTGGGTTGTTGCACCAGAGAAGATTTTCGAACACTCGAGGCTGTCCTATGACTGAAAGTGAACTCATCCGTATTGTATCATTTAACGTGAGTCAGTCAGATTTGCCATAATTTAACGTTTCCACCCAATGAAGTTTCATGTTTGACTGGACAGACAAACCGAACACATTACAGATACAACAGTTATCTAGTACCTTTAAGCAAACGCTTTTTAGGGATTGAAGTAAATCAACAAAAACAGTGGAAAATGTTCGTCAAACCAAAACCCAACATATCTCAACGCCGCCCATAGGGTAGGCCACTAAATTGCCTATAGCTGTGAGAAAGGAATCTTTCCTCAACTCTTTGTGAAGCTAAATCAGATCTGCACCCGACGAAAGAACCTTGAGCAATGCTTATTAGGCATTAGTTTTTGTCCCGTTTTAAACTAACAACTGTCAATTATTTGCTGGGAAGTACAAACGGAGTTACTCAGACTTGAGTCTTTCTAAAAGAATGCTCTAACCCCAAGCCTCGGTCTCGTTAGAGCCAGATTTCAATGCACGTCATTCCTACACCTTGGATTAGACTTTCGATCACACTCTCAGGAGACATCGGTGTTGAACACCGCGCCATTCACGCAACTTTGAACAAAACCAGACCAGTATAGCTGAGCGCTCAGACACACTTGGTTGTGAGTATTGATAAGACTGCCCGCTCTCCTTGTATCGGATCGTCACCTTGGTTACGTGCTTAATCGCTTGATCCAAAAGTGAGAAGGGAAACAGACGCGACAACATTTAAAATGACGCGCTTCGTTAACAATTATGCTGAGAGTGGCCTCGTAGTCAACTCACAATAGCTCAGTACTGTTGTTTGTCTCCGGTCAAATGAAAAACAGCTATTTGACGTTTGTGACAATACCGACAGCAGAGCATTCATGTACATTTTGGTGTGTGACAGAGCCACTGTTAGTTTTTGATCATAGAAATCTGCAACATACTGATTAAATGTCATCAACAAAATTTGTAGACTACGAATACGGCGGATGAATGCAATTCTGCGCTAACAAAATACGCAGTTAATAGAATACGTTGCAAGATTAGACCTCTTTATGGGATAAGAATACAGCGGTTTTGATGCGAGTAGCACTACAAACATGATACAGTTACTATCTAGTTTATGGAAGAAGATGGAAATCTGTTTGTCGATGAGGCTGTGTTCCACCAGAACTCACATTCGAAGGTCACCCAGTCTGTCGATCAAAGACACGTATCGGTTTTTCAATGAACGTGGAGAAAAACTGTGGAAAACAGCAAAACATTTTACAAATGTATAATCAAAGACAAGGCGATCAGATCATCTTACTTCCATTCAAAATTTCCAAGTAATGACCTCGTTTTACCTACAATATTTTGACCAGTTTAGTGCAATCGTTGCCTGTTGTCAAGTCAATCAGGGCCATTGGAATCACTGTGTCCTTAACACTTTGTCACCATGTACGTAATTAGAAAAAATTCCGGATTGAGACTGATAGGAGATTGAGTTCCGTTTGAACGCTTAGCGAGATAATCTTTACAGGGATCTCTCATTTCCAAAGTTCATAAAGATAAACCGAAAGCTTTGGGACGATTGATGGGACACATTTTTTAGAAATACCCAATTTACATGTAGACCAGTAGTCTAGATAATTTGCTATCCTAGTCTGAAGAAGTGGGGCGGCAGTTTGAGCATGACTGAAGCATATATCGAACATATAAAATAGTCTGATATATCTTCCCTGCTAAACGCGAACCAGCGTCAGGATCAATAAACCCACGTGTGATAAGTAACTAACTGAGCAATTTAAAACAAATCCGGTTCATTCGTAACAACACAGCTCGCTTGGTAGATCACACCGTATCTGTACACTGTGAATCTTCACCGGTTCGAATTCAGCCGAGAACCTGATTTTTCACCATAGACTTTCCTAACTTAGTAACCGTGCCGCATGACTTATCATTAATACAAGAACGACGTTCAATAGTGACGTTGGTGGATTCCGGCATGCACTGTTTGGGAAATCCAGCTTGGGCAGTCAATCAATTGAATCATTTACTAGGTTAAATATGACACAGCATGTCGAGTGGGTAACTGGTTACAATTGTGAAACTTTTGTGCTTCAGGCGTGGCTTCGTAGCTCAACTGGTGATCACGCTGTTTTTGTCAATTGTTCAAATCCAGTTGAAACCGGCTCTGTTCTAACTCATCATATCTGCTAGACTACTCATCAATAACTTGGTATTTATTCGTCTGAGCATTTCACTTTATATGACGCAGTTTAAGGTTATTTTCAATGAACACTGATGTAACTTCCATTATTGTGAAAACACATTTCAGCTTCGCTGTAATTGTTCAGTCAACAAGCAATCCTCTCGCAACTCACTTGTTGTTACTGTTAATGTGGCGTAGAACACATCTCCGGAAGTAGGATAAGTTGGTGGCTGAAATCAAAACATCTGTATAACCCCACCGATGTGGCTAAGTTATCTGGATCCATTTTACGTTGGACGCGTAAAATTAGCTTGTAGTTGGCAAGGCAAAGACACGGGGCAGTTGACTGACCTTAAGGCAGAGAGATTTATCTGTCAGTTTGGTGGGGCTCTGTGGAGGTAAGTTCCTATGTGCAACCTCTTCCAATAGTGCATTATCTTGAAATCAGAAGCACTGTTGACGGGCTGGTCAATCTGGTTCACACGCAGATCACATTGACGGAGGTATACACACTGCGGATCGGTGAACCTGTTGAACAGACATATTTTCACGACCAATGAACCGGCCGAGTTTAACGGCTACTATAGGGTAGGATGAGTAGTGTTTTGCACAGTCAGGTGATCCTGTTGGTTAGGATGTTTAAGTCTGCCGTAAGAGTGAAGGTGATTGTAAGGTGACATTCCTTGGTATTAGAACGCTTAGGAGGATAGATGGTTGTCTGCTCAGGAGCTAGATGTGCAAAACCGCATTCTGAACAGACACTGTGAAAGGCCTACCCCATTACTTTATTTGCTATATCCGTATGCCATGATTGAATTAGTTTAAGGGTGGCTCCAGCACGGCGACATACAGGGTCTGAACAAATGTCATAGCGCGTCAAAATTGGTTTACTCCATACTACTAACATCAGAGTCAGTTATTCAGGAATCGTGTTCTATTACTCGCAACACCGTATACGTCACTGATTTTCTGTGTTCCATGTCCGCACCGAATTTGCTGACAGTAATTAGAAAAATTATCAATTCAACAGTACCAAGCGGTTTAGGACCGATTCAATTGTAGTTATTTTGAAACCACTGATTATTTTACAGAAACATCAAAATAACTTATTTCTTACGAAGTTGTGTGATGATTTTTCTATTTTTTTTCTGCTTAGTGTATCTTGTTACTCGCAATGTTGACCAAATGTAACGGCGCAGAGTCCACTAAATTGTATATGTAGAGTAGATGCGCAATAATACTGTTGAGGAATTTTCGAGTATTATTGTTTATTCTGATAAACTTGGGATATTCTTTGCTTCAGAATCATGAAACATTCACAATAATATAAACTCCAGCCTGGTTTAGTGGGTTTTGCGAAGTTTTATAAGTCACTCCTATTTTCAGGAATAATTTGCCACGAAGTTACACTGCAGAATTATGCTAACGGTCTAAAAAGCTAACCAGAGACACAAAACAACATGGTGCATTTTGTGTGATTTAACAAGATGTCTACTTATTTATGGCAATCCTGTTTTGTAGTTCACTATATTTGTTTGCCTGAATTTGTTATTGTTCGGGATACCCTAAAATTACGATCACTCGATGACATAACCATGGTTATTTACAAAACATCATATAAATTTTGGTGAGCGACCCCCTTTTCTCTTTGGTATTTCACTCGTTCCATGCCCATGAAAACTACGGGTTACCCTGGGTGTCATCGTTGAAATCTAATTTTCAAGAATAATCTTGTTTTGATTGTAGATGGGGCACATAAACAAAGTTTGCTGTCCACAAGAAATATTTATGCTTGTTCAATGTATTGATTACCCAAGCCTCAACATAAAAGTCTATAACACGGCAAAGCAGTCCAGTTCGCATATTGTTATTAATAATACTAGTATTGGTAATATTGGGTAAACTGTTCCACGTTTATATTACTCTCTCGATTAAATCTAATGCAATCGAATGTTACTGATATCTTCCAAAGACCGGCTCTCGTTTTCTTGATACAGTTATACGCATATAAATTCATGATCATATATTATTAGCAACTGTTTACTATCACCTGCCCTAGGTCACCTTGTGATTGTTTGTGCGGATGGTTCAATCTCAAATTTGTCTTCTAGAACTATTTGAATTCAAGGATTTGGAGTATTAAAGCCGAATACTTTGTAAAGCCTGTAAGTCCAATATTGAAACATGCTTTCCTCGAAGTGAAGTTGAGAAATTCGGTTGCCAAAGGATCCCACAAAATTCCGAGAAAAAGTTAAAATTGATGAACCAGCAATATCAGAGAAACGAATAACGGCGGCTTTAAAGATGCTACTTAAATCTAACTTCATTAATGGAATAATCAACAAAACACTCAAACAGATTGGTTATCAACCGAATCGGCTTTATGGCCTACCAGAAATTCACAAACCGGACATTCCGCTCAAGCCACTTTTTCCGATGTGTAACTCATCTCAGTACAGACTCGCGAAGTGGCTCGTTAGAATACTAGAACCAGTGAAACAGTCGCTAACCAAATGTTCTCTAAAGAATAGCTTTGAATTGGTTGAACTGTTACCGGAAGATAAATTAGCAGAAAACTAATGTCCTTGCTGGATATCAAATCATTATACACTAATGTGCCTATAAGTGAAACTTTGCGGTATATGTGTGATTATCGACACTCTAAAAGAATGTAGCTTCTAGTTGCACTGTCTGAATCGATAATCCTGTCTCATCTGTGCACAACTACTGTTCATTTCCAATTTCAACGGAAAAGTTTCACATACATCGATGAGCCGGCTATAGGAAGTCCCTTAGGTCCAGTCCCTACGGACATTTTCGTTGTCCATATAGAAGTTACAGTAGATCAAAATAATGTGGCAAGCGCGGTTTATGGAAGGTATGTGGACGACATAGCCGTGATGGCCGACACCAAACAACAGGTTAGTACGTTAATGAAAGAACTGAATTGCACTCACAAAAAACTTCGATTTACGACGGAGTTAGAAAGTGACCACCATCTACCGTTTATAGACATGCTGATCTAACGCATAACTGATAACGCTGTAAGACGATCGACCCACCGAACGTCTACTAGGACAGGGTAGTACTTGCGCTACGTTAGATTTGCCCCCATTCAGCACAAATCGGGTTTAGTAGAAACTGTATTCAATCGACCTTGGAGCATTTACACAGACGATACGATCAATGAGGAGTATTATTATAACGAAGACAATAAAAACAAAACGGTTACCCATAGTGGTTTATAAGACCATTCACCAAATCACAGATCAACAGTCAACACGTCCATCTAGCTCAGCTGAAACCTGCATTCCTTCGACAGTGTCTATATATTCTTGAAATGTCGACTGGTTACCGCTGTTAGGCGAGTTTTCTACGCGGCTAAAACAGTCCTCAATTTTGACACCACTAGAACACCCGCCCTTAAGGTCCACCACTTCAACTGGCACTGTGTGTATTGTTATCCGTGTTCCATCTACATAGGACTGACAGAGAGGTAGCTTGTTTTCGGTGATTCATCATCAGGCTAAATACAACACATTTAGAGAGGTAGCTGCAAGTCAGAATGACAGAACGTTTGCCTAAGTGGGCATGAAACACGTCATTCAAGCCGCTGAAAGTTGTGAGGACATCGGCTTCACCCACTGCGCGTCACGTGTACGAGACCAATTACGATATTGGTAATCCATAGATATTCCCAGTCATCTTGATGCACCGGAATATACGCCGACTCCAGTGCGCCGAGGTAACTGCTATTAAACGACTGAAGCTGCCATTGTGTATGCATAAGGAACCGTTTTGTTAAATTAGCACTACCTCGGTAATGTTCGTGGACCTTTCCATACCTGGACAGAACAACATTCGTAAGTGTCAATATTTTGTAGATTTCATTTCTGCAATATGTACTTGATAAGATACAACGATATCAGTTCGAACAGAGATTATGTAATATGTTACTACTTGCTTGTCTTTTGAAACCCAATATTGATTTGCTTTTCTTTTGTGTGCTCTTGGGATTCTTCTCACATAGTGACTAATATGTAAGATTGAGTCCGCAGATCAATTAAAAATCACAAGTAATATTAAGAGGCCTTTCGACTGATGTCATCAATCTCAAATCATAAAGTAAGCTTGACGAGAGTTCAGTCATTCAGATCGGTGCAAGCTAAGTAGAGTCATTACGTGTAATAGGACTAACATACTATGTCGCAAGTGTACTAACTATCTGCTTCAACTGCATCCAAACGAAACTAGACATGCTATAACAATGGGAATGTTTTTTTATTCTATTGCTTAAACAATAAGGATTATTTTGCCAAAACTGTTGGAATACAACTTTCGAAATTATTCTTCGTGTGACGAAACAGATTTTAGTTTGCTAAGTCTAGTAGTCATGAGTTCACTCTATTTCTAAAGTAGCATTCATCTTAGTAATAGTATCGTTGTTATAGTTTTTCAATGATCTAGTTATGTTGTTTACAAAGGCTTACATCATTCTCAATCAGGTTGTTAGCGCACAAATCTTGGTTAAAAGCATTCTAATTGGATTACCTATTGGTTTTCGTATAATCTTGCCTGCATCGTTTGTAGAAAAATATTCTCTGCATTGTTGATTTCTTAATGTGCTTCATCCCATGATGCTAAATTCGAGTGTTGGCAATGTGCATTCCTTATAAAAATAATTGCTTATTTGTATTCCGTATGCATTTCAATCGATTTATATATATCAGGCACAATCTGTTTAGTGTAACCAATGTGACTGATAGAAATGTCCCTGCTCGGTACATCGCGCATAACTCCACTTGCACGTCCTAAAAACACCACCTTGATTTCATATAATTCTCTGATAGTTCCCATATCATTATTGCACAGCATTGATTTTCGTCATATAGAATATTATGATTCAATGCACATTGCAAATGTATGGACTCACAACACACTCAGCATCTCTTGTCTCACTTCATTAGGGTGTCAGAGGTTATTAGCAATGTTGTTGTTTAGGAATCTCACGACCACTAAAGATGTTATACACTTTTCACGAAAATTTAGCGACAATGAGTACAAGCCGTTCTGGTTTGTAAACAACCTACACCAAGTAACCGGTAATAACCAATTTTTATCAACTTTACGTTTTTATAGAGCGTCAGTTATCGTGATGTAAGTATTTTTCTTCACATATTTTCCGATTTTCCTCAGCCCAACTGCTTAACTAAATTATTTAATTTCTTGGCTTCAATAAGAAATGCTTATTTACTCGGATACTGCTCAATTGCATGTAGAGAAATGTTTCGTACACTAAAAAATATTCCGGAGTAAACTAAAGATTTCAAAAAACAGTGGACCCCGAAAATGAAGTGCCGGCGTAACTTTGGGGTTGTTTCATTGGACTGTTTTCAAACTCGCCAGGGCTCACGCGCTACTCATTTTTTGGCACTGAGTATCAGTCACGGTAATGTGTAGCTTTCGTTCGTAACACTGATAGCGCAGTGCTCCTATAAATCGATCAAAATTATCCTTGGAAAGGTGAACTATGGGATTCGGACCTCAACGATTTTCTTCCATCAACCATATAACACCTTAGAAAGCCTAATACTCAAAATCTCTCATTCAGTATGTTATTTCTACGGCTCGAAATGTGATGACAAAAGCTGGTGTCATAAAATGAAAGTCAGGTATCTCTTCGTCCAAATCCTAATTGTTATATGACTTATCTTGTTTTCGCTTCCTAATTTATGTGAAGGAACTCTTCCGACTACAAAGTAGACCACTTCACTCGCAATTCCGTAATACTGAAGGTGATTGTTTAATCTCTGCTGTTCAGCGAGAATTGACTCAAACAATGGGTAAACATATACTGCACATGTACAGACTGCCTCAAACCCACATTCGCAGTGTCCCGACTCGGACAGTTTTATTGATGTGTAACGCTCGGCAGCTTAAATTAGCCAACTGACTAACTGATTTGCCTGAACCGATCAGAAAACTATCCACTGAATACAGTCCGAAGGATGGCTTCATACTGTATAGATGGTTTAGATGTTCAGCACAAATTGTGTTTACGTGAAGTGACTTCCTTCTTTATTGAAGTTCCGCCTCCGAAGGTGGCTGTTAGAATTCGTAATTTGTTTTAATTAGTAATGTTGCCGTTTCAATCTCAATGGTCGAAATGAAACAATTACCACATTTGTAGGTACAAAAGATAAGGTTCAAGTTCCAGAAGTTCAGTTATTGATAGATGAACGGACTTGCAGTGGGCGGCCCTCTGGGTCCGGCCTTAGCAGACTGCTTAGTAGATGAAACAAAATCTACATTTCTTGAAGTCCTGTCGAAACCGACGTCACGCACCGCTACTTAGACGACATCTCAGCCATCAGTGAGGACTTAAACAATTCAAGTATGCTATTCTTGGTGATGAAACAAGTTCACTTAAACGTAAAGTTAAACCGACAGAGTGTATTCTAGAATGGCTCCTAGTCAGTTGAAGTTTAGATGGTGCTAACAGATTACCTGTCTGCATGAGATGTATTTGGACAGGGGTGCGCAAACACTTCAAGAGCTTCTGTTCAGTTCAGTATATAATAAAGCTTACTGGGGCTATTTTTCACACATCAGAAAAGCTATGCATGAAGCCTGTCTGCCTCTAAATTTAAGCACACTAATGGATATCCCGCGCCCAGAAGGCACCACTTTTGGTTTAGTAGGAAATATAGCAGTGAATTTTTCCTAAAAAATATGGGTTACAACGGTGCCAATGAGGACAGTGAACATAAATCTCCCATTTCTAGATGATAGGTAACTAACCATAGCGAGGAAGCATCGAACAGTCTATGTGGTCGTAAATCAGTATTACGTAATTATGCATCGTGCAACTGGCTGAAGCCGTGCCATTCTCTCCGGATAAAAAAGTCAGTTTACCTTCGTCATACCTTAGTGCTTGAACAAATATTAGTGTTTCAGCAGTACGAAATACGCCGGAAGGATAAATGGATACACAGGTGCTGGTTTCAAATAGCAACTGGCTGGAAACACAACGACAGCTGGCACTTAGAATCATAAGTAGAGAAACACAATCTAAACAAGACATAAAATCAAGGTTCTGCAAGCATTCTTTATCATTTTTCGGTTAAACTGAAAAAACATCCTCCAGTTGTTTGAGCTTCTGGCTATAAACGGCAACATTCACATCTGTGAGTTAAAATGCAATTTATATTTACACCGCGCCTAACTTCATAATCAGCGCCACAATAGTTTTTATCTTCTGGTTGGTCTGTCTACTAAACTAAGCCATAGATTCCCCAGATGTAACATTTTTCGACGGTTAACATGGGTTACGGATGTATATGTATGATCAAAAGGTATGGTCAGTGGTTCGGCCCCCTTATAAAAAATGATTAGCTCATGTTACTTTTGTACCATTTCATTCGTAAACAACATGCTATAAACTGAACAGATGACATTCCAAAGAGTATTCAAATGAATTACGATTTATTACAGAGTATTACACAACAACAGGATTACCCGTTACTTTAGACTACGGATCAGGCTAAGAGGCTCTTTGTTGCACTCCCTGAAAACTTAATTAGTAAGCTTGTATTTAAGATTGTTCATTTTTCTCATGATTGGGTTTCACACAATTACTCTTAGGGTTTGTTCCTAAGTTTGCGGATAACTGTTGTCACACGTACCGTAACTCGTCAAAAAATGTGTTTGCAGTACTACTATATTTCACAAGCTCCATCTGACTATGTGGAATTCGTTTACGTTGTACATATTGATTACACAGAAACGGTTCAGAATCACTCAACCATTTTTACACTGGAACATGTTCTTCGCTTCTACTGTACGGTACTCTTTGTGACACGCCTGATTAGGTTTATTGACGGTAATTGAATGGCTATCTTGCTATATTTTATTGTTCATTTTTAATAACTTCTACTGCATTCCAGAAGTCGATCGGTGCATTCATGTCATCAAAGTCGACATATCGTTATAATCTTAGGGGAGGGCCGTTCTCGAAAAATCCGGACCTGGGTTGAATTTGAACAATTGACAGGAACAGCATGCTCAGATTCAGCAAGTGCTCTACCGGTTGACTTAAGAAGACACGTTAGGAGCAAATAAATTCGGACTCAGTTACCTAACCAGTCTACTGTGATATGAATTTTGCTCAATGGCTCAACATATTGACTCCCCAAACAGATTTTTTTAATCTGTTCACGCTGTAACCCATCAGCGCTACTCATGAGCACTAAAACTGTGTCGCTGATAAGTAGTGTTGCAGGTTCTCAGTCCGGTGAATGCTACAGTTATCAAATTTGCCATACTCTTTATCAGACTGGTATTCTTACTTCCGGAACATCCATGGC
>JTDE01003742.1:57631-72326 GCA_014338405.1 Paragonimus skrjabini miyazakii | reverse complement strand
AGTCAGCATAGCCCGCCGGATCAAAACAGTACACAAGCCCGACCACCTCGCCAAGGTAGCAGTATAGGTCAGCCGTTACCGCTTCATTATTATGGAGAGCAGACTAACTTACTTGGTCAACACATCCGTTCTGTATCACCATTAGTTTGCATATGAAGAGCAGTTTTAGAGTCATTCTATCTTATTAAGCTGGTCGATGGACATTTTTAGAAGGAAGCCTACTTCTGTTTTGTTAATCTCTATGTCTCTCATCTTCTCATACGTAATCGACTTCACAGTCGCCGCATTTTCTTTTGCAGGGGATGCTCTGCGAAAATAAGAATCTTTTTGTTTCCTTTTCAAATATTGTTTCGGTTACTGTGATCTTGACAAAGGTTACTTGAACTGTATGGAGCTTACCATAATAAATTAACTATAAACTTGTTATTTTTATTATTTTGCTTTGGTAATTTCTTTTTAAGCTGACTGGTTGCTCTGTTGTCCCAGATTTCACGTTGCGTTGACCTACCTTTTCAGTTTAAAGGCACCCAGAATGTTCATATCTGTAATCTCGTATTTGTACTGCTTTTTAGCATCCGTTTGAAATGCACATTTTGAAAATATATCGGATTATTCCTCTACCTTTACGGGTAGGCCCTCAAGTTTATATTTTCTTCCAGCGCTACCAGATGATGCACTCTCACCGCCTATTATCCTCTTCCATAGTACGTTTGGTTTGCAGCTAGTTTATTCCCAAAACATTTTCTTAGCCGGACGTCAAGTTGTTCATCGATGGAGAATTCGTACAGTCTCAAGCTACTCAGTGGTTGCCCGTGCACAATCCGGTCAGTTCATTTGTTTTTCTTGTTACACCGCGGTCCAGGCTACCAACGAAATCCTTTGTCGTGTACCGAAGGCAACTAGTGCGGAAATGGAATCAGCCGTGAACTCAGCGAAACGAGCATTTGAATCTTGGTCTCAGACCACTGTGCTTTCAAGACAACAGTTACTGCTACGCTTTCAACAGTTGATTCGAGACCATATGGTAAGTTTTACCCGTATATGGAATTTCAGGCGTTTTGTTTTAGCTCATAACTGTCTTTCGTCGTGGCTCCCTGTGTGCACGCTCCCATCCTCCGGTTCCCTAGAATTGTCCCTTAAAGCATTCAGCTTGTCTTTGTGCAGGTTGTGGTCAAGTGTCAGGGTGTTTCGAGACGCTCCGTGTTTAGTGCCGTTTGATTTACCATATCACTAGTGGGCTGGATGTCACTCTTTGACGTTGACGCGGTATGACGGCTCGATGACCTATTGGACTAAACTGGACGGTGTGGCCACCACACCGATATAGTCATTTAAACCAAGCAGGCCAACAGGTAGAGGTCTGACAAACCACAGCCTCCTGATCCTCCAGATTTTGGATTGGAAGAAGGTTGGTATCCTTTTTGAAGAAAGTACCAGTTCTGGACCACTGCAACCCACCCGATGCTTTGCGATACAGGCTTTCGAGTCAGATACTTCAGCTGAGAACCCTAATATTTCTCCTGCTTACGTTTGGACGTCCTGACAATAGCTCAGCCCACATACAATCATGGATAGTGATGACATCAGTAAGTCCGCACTGCATTGACCGTCTGGCGGTATAAATCGGGTCGCCCCATCTGCTGCATACAGCAGGGTGGATAGACGAAGACATTCTATTGTTGACTCCTCCATTATCCTATCAAACTGAGCTCTCAGACCCCTCCCGACCACCATTTCTGGTTATTACTCTGAAAGTCCCACAACGGATATAGCTAAACATAGTAACACTGTGTCGATAAGTTTGCGTGTGTAAGCTGACATTGAGGGTTGTATTACTTTACGGCAACGAAACTTGGCCGCTCAGAGTAGAGAACGTGAACCGTCTTCAGGTATTTGACTACCGATGTCTGCGTTCGATCGCTTTTACCGAGTGGCACCAGGGAGTAAGCAGTGGGGATGTCAGGAAGCGGATGTATTGTAGTGATTATCAATCGAGTTCTTCCGATCACTCCTTACATTTACACGGACTCAGATTGTTGATATATGTACTAAGGATGCCACCTAATCGCCTACCGTATCAAGTGCTCTTTGCGGACGCTGCGGCCGATTGGCGTAAGGTGTGAGGTGGATAGTTGATGACCTGGCACAGAGAAATGAAATCGTTCAAGGTAGCAAATTTGAAAAAGACAATCCGTGGACTCGTAATATCATTTGATAAGAATGTGATATAGTCGGTCGAGTGGATCAAAAAGGCTAGGGTCGGCAAACAACCTCGGCCAAATTGAGGTAGAAAGAAATAAAAGTAAACGGGTTAGCAAAAGTTTCAATCGCATCGGGATTACGGACGGTGCTGGGTTGCAAGTGCAGTTCAGTCCTCGCTAACACACAGCAATAAAATCAAATCTGCACAAATTCAGAATATCTCTTCGGATGATTTCACTGATCGTTCATAGCATCCTTTACCAGACTGTCTTCGTCCTCCCTGACTTTTCAGTTGAACATCATTCACAACTGATCGCGGCTGTCGCATTCCCATAGACTTTCCACTCGGCCCCTTCCGAAAAGAAGCACTAGACTCGAGTTTCACTCTCATTAGAACTCATCAGTAGTGCATATCCTTGCCACTGCCGGGACTAGAACTCCGGCCACGCTTTCATCCGGCAACCGTGTTTACCACTGCGCCATTGAACTCACATTAGACACGACCGAATTATCATATGTGAATGCTCAACCACTTTCGCTTGCGACTAATGATCCATTGTTTTCGGCCAACTGGCTCTGATTATAGTTGCGTCAACCAGTACTACGTGGTAACCTTTCGGAAAGATTGACCTCACCGATTGCCGAATTTTCTGCAACGTGAGCGGGTAGGACCGTATACACTTTCTCCGGAACATGTCCGTGAGATAACTGGCTTGTCGCTATTTTCGGTTGAAACGATTCTCGCTCATGGCATCCGAAATCTGGAAAGGTGAACTGTTTTTAATCAAGAGTGATCTGTTCGAAATAAGAATATATTGATCATCAAGGTCATTCGTTCGTCTGATTAAAGGTTTGCCGTTGAGACTCTTCTCTATTCCTACCAATGTTGTACGAAGAAGTTCACCTGGAATCAGTTGTTCTGGTAACGTCCCCAGCGGAGTCCTTTTTATTAATAAAGTTATCCTTTCCAGTATATCTGCGAGGTGGTTTGAAAATCTTGTCGGCCACGAGAACGAAGTTCTGTGGTGGTTTTGCCCTCATTTCGGAGTTAGCGTAAACAGTTGCGCCTCCCTATCGACGTATTATTATTCGTAGCATTTGAGCTCAAAAAAGACAAAGTATAGTATGAGTTCGTTTGTAACACCCTTATCCGTCGTGATCTGATGATCAGCACTAAAACCGACAACAGGGGATAGGTGAAATGGTGTAATGTACACGTCGGACTGGATCCTGAGCATTACTCATAATAAGCAAAGATTGGTGGTCAGTTGTTTTTGTGCACATAGAACCGGCTGCCAATGGCTGGTCAGAATATCTTTGGCATTTTTGGAATTGTGAGTAATCATGAGGATCGTAAACAAAGTTGCAATTTTGATAATGATCTGTAGTCGATAAGTTCCTTGTTTTCTCTGAATGCCATTCCCTAGCTAGTGGGTTTAGTCGTCTCTCAACCGTTTTCGGGTAGGCTCGCTGTCTCTGGTTTCAGATGTTCTTACTGTCTAACCGATGTAAGTTTTCTCAGCAACGGGAAAACTGATTGTTACACTGATCGTTAGGAAACATGGGACTTCGTCTTTCGATCGGGAGTAGAGGCAACCTAGTCGTTTGTGAGAGTAAAGCAAGTTTTACTGCATGGTACATGCTTTTGATTGTGTTGCTGATCATCTTTGTAAAGGTGTTAACTTTGAAGAAGAATTTAATATAAACGCCTTTTTCAAGAACTTCCGTAATAGCATTTTTATAGGGACTCACTTTATTTCTGGATGAGACGTTCAGAGAAATTGTCACTTTCGAGAAAATCTTCGCTTTTCGTGAGTTTGGCTGTGAGCTTTATTCGCGATCAAGTCCGATTCGTACATTCCATCCTTTAGCTTATGTCTTGTTGAGTTCTATTTTAGTGCTAGTCACGTTTATGACTGACAAGGTTGTGGGAAATGATTTCATACCGTATTTTGTGTTTTCTATCTATTCTGTTCATGTAGCTCATAGCTATTCAATGTCGTTATATAGCTGTCGTTGGTAGATTCTTCTGATGACGAGTCCGATAAGGACACACCAAAATGGGCCGATGTCCAATGAACGTGCTAATTTGATATGAATCGCCTCGGTGAAAATGCAGCTATATTACTTTTCCGTCGCACGTCCTTGTTTTGCAAAAAAGAACCAACGTAATGGACCCCGGTTATTGTAAATGGATCAACGTTTACCTCAATCATCTTCCTCATTTGCCTCAATTCACGAGCAGCGGAGCCGTGGCTTGTTGACATGGTGGCGCAAACCATCCTCAGCATTTATGATGGTTCCTTGAAACGTCCCTCATGACCATGTTCGCCGATAAAATTAAATGCCTCTCGTGTAAGATAGTAAGAACTTTTTTCGGACCTAAATGGTAGCGATACTTTTGCAAATGTTGGACGATCAAAGCACTCACAGTGTTTCGCTGACAAGATAGCTGTATGCTTAGTCTCAAGCAGTTGCGTGGTGTTTCGTAGTTTCTTGCCGGTACGGATGAATTTTATTTCCTTAGAAGATTAAAAATACTGAGTGTGCTTTTTCATTGTTTGCTTTTTTTAACACTGAGATTTCCCCTACACAGTAAGTATTCTTTTGGAAACTATTTTTGTTTTACCAACAGGACAGTTTCACTTGAGACATTCTGATGTTCGTTGATGAGGAGACGACCCACCTCATACGTAGTGTTGTTAGTCTGAAGATGTAACCCGTGCTTTCGGAAGCCATGCGAAGATGCGCCGTAGCTTGAGCAAGGAATAATCTTCTTGAAACTTAAAAGTTAGAACGTTTGCTACATGAGAATAGTTAATGATGGCGGTGCTACAGTCATTGACGGGACTTCAATCGGAAGGTCTATCGTTTTCAAAATGCCACGCCAGTCGGCTTCATCTTCGAGGAGGAACGTAAGACTATTCAACCATCGCGTCATATTCAGATAGTCGTCTGCAAAAATGTCGCGTGATACAATATATACCGGATTGTGTTGTGCATCTATCTAATGCCCTTATTCTGGAAGGGATGTGGCATTAGTAGTCATCAGTTTGTTTGCGAAAAACGTTGCATGTCTTTTGATAGTGTTATGAATGCCGTGAAGTACAATCACAGAACCGGTCCAAAGTGTAGTGGACGAGATCGGTGTGTTTAAGTCGGATTGCACTTGGTTCGACGGTTTCACGGTCTTGGCTTCCATAGCTAGATCTAGTCGTTACATTGAACATACGGAGGGGAGCCACGCGGGCATCGACCATGACAGTGTAACAACATCTGGCGTGTTGGGAATTTATTATGGGGCACTGTCAGGCCACTGTTCTGTACCCGATATCTGAGGCACCGCTGAATATGTGCAGCTGAACACCTTCACGTGAGTCAACTTGATCGGGCCTGGTGCGTTTCGGTAATGGCATTCTTCCAAGATTGAGTGAAGCATCCACCCTTCGGTTCTACAGTTCCAGCAGATCACCGTCTACACTATCATCCCGAGCTTATTTTAAGTTTACTCAAGCGTTGTAAGAGATTGCGCGTATTTGGTTTTGTAGACGTTACAGATCCGCTATGCGAATGTCTTTAAGGCACACGCCACGTAATCTGAGCCGTCCTATTATGCAGCTAACAAATAAGTCTTCCCAGAATCTCGGAACATCTGTCAGGGATAGTGCGAACCACCGAAAATGGAACTTCGAGTACGAAAGGTGAGTTGGTTATTGACAAGTCGACTTCCACGTAGTCTACGAATATAACTGAGTTCATCAGTTATGAATAAAATGTCACATTTTCATATCCCTGTGTTGTCTAACATGAGATCCCGGTCACAGTTTGTGCAAAGTTATCTCGTGATCACGCAGATAGTTAAGCCTGCAAAAGCGGAGAACGGATCTGAACCAAATATTCCATTAAAGCCAGTGGGATCCGATGTCTCACCATAATAATAGTTATGGCTATTTTGTAAACGCTTATGTACTCAAATTTGTATAAATACTAGTCGATGAATATTAGTTCATTTACTCTCATCGGTTGCACACGTGAAACATGCCAGTTACAAACATCATACAGATAACAGGTAGAGGCTAGACATGCCTACAAACACCAAGTAATATGTCATGATGACCATGGTAGCCCGATAGGTGGTCTCCGCGCTGTTTTACACCGCTTTGTTACTCCTGTACACACTCCACCCCTGACTATCAGATTGAACTGCCTGCAGCGGCAAAGGCTCGAAATAGGGTTTATAATGCTTCTTTAATGTCCCTCCTCACTTCACAATCTCCTTCGTCTATGTTTGGACTCGTCGAATGGCGTTTGACCTCCAAACGGTCCCGTGGTGAAAACCATGCTGAATTCGGTTAGGCTATCTCAGCTCCGTCTGTAGACTTGAAATATGTTGTTGACTACTTGAAGCAAAGGTCAACATTGACAAAATGCTACATGTTCGTAGAACCTAAAAGAACTACCGTTGGGGCATTGTTGAATACAAAGTCTCTTGTCACAGTCAGTACCCACAGACCTGATAGTCGAGCAAATCTGTGATTTGGGTCATACCACGAACGATTGCCGGCTATATCTCTGTTCTACTTACATCCACTTGATAACTCAAAAGTAGACCGAAAACGGTTGTAAATCGTCGGTTTGAAGTTTAAAAAAGCGGTGTAAAGTCCGTTTTGTTTGTCACTGGTGAACAGCTTATTAGACAGTTTCCTCAAAATAGATTCCGTGATGATAGTAGTCTTAGATTTTCCACCACAGAAGAATTGCAGAACAGCGTGAGATTCATTGTTAATGCAGAGATTAGAGGATGCGAAAATGTGCCCATATGAATCTGCATTGTATTGTTAAATTGACGAAATTCAACAAAACTGATAAAGTCACTCAACGATTTATTCGTACAGTCTCTTTATGAAGGTAAGCTTCTCATTGCTTGATCGGTTTATCCTGTTTCAACCATTTACAAAAGTAGTGATCGTAACCGTGTTTTTAAAGTCAGTTCACTATCATCAATATCGGTCGTGTCTAAAGTTATGGTTAGTTTAACTATCGTTTAGCAACCAGAGCGGATTCCAGAACGCATTTTTGTGAGTTGTTATGTTAGTCACTGTTCAGGAACAGCGAGGAAAGACGGTAGATGAAGGCAAAATCGGTCGATGTCACCTTTCTGAAGTTCTCTAAACTAATCAATCGTGATTACCACGTAATCTTCCGAATAAAGCTTCATACGCATGGAATTGATGGACTGTTGTACGCCTAACCACAGGCCTCATCGCGCTAGACTGATTAATTTAGACTAAGTGAAACACTGGCTAACATGTTTGTCAGATTTAAGCCTTGTGAACGTGCGAGTTTACCTTATTCGCAAGGTAAAGGTATACTAGTCCCTCGGTCATCTTGAGAGGATTTCGAAAACGGCTTGGGATAATATCCCATCAGTAATGCTGATTTGCGTAGTCCAAAGCATGGCACAACTTGGTAGGTTGGCACTGGGTGGCCACACATGCTGTTGCAACCGATGTTTTCTCATTAAACCAATGAGTATATTTATCCATCTGGAACGATTCATTTCGCTTATTGATCCTATTGGAATGCCGAACGCCATACCTGTCGAACCACATGTTAGGTAACGGGTTATATTCTAATTGACCGATATTTAAAACCACGGTCGCAGCTTTGGTATTTGTCATACTTGCAACTATACTGTTTCAATTTCAACAACATAAAGCTGATATTAGTTGGAAAGTGGTAGTTCATTTGTAAGTTGTTTCTGCCGTGTGTCTCAGATTTAACGAAATCCGTAGAATTGTACTGCACTGAAGGAAATACGTGCGCCTAGTCGTGTTTCCGGTTAATTTTGATCAATAAGCACACTACTTACTTTGCCATTAATAGTAGTGATACTATGCCTAATCAGCTTACCCGCCGGGAGCTGTAGAACTTTCCAATCTCTATTTATTTTGGCGCGCTTGTTCGATCAGACCGTCTTGTGATTTCTATAGTTTTCCGGAGGGGGGGCGAGGAAAGATTATCTTCATTTTTGCATTTGCACGTCTACCGTATTACAGTACCCCCTTTAAGGAAAAAATTATTTTGTCGGAATTTTTTCGCATTGTTTACTTTCGCTGAAAGAGTTAATCTCCCAGAATCACGTAGAAAACACTTTTCAGGGATTGAGATCGAATTATTACCTCTCAGAAGAAAACAATGCAACGGTCTTGCTGGACCAAATGCAGCTTGCATACGCGTTGATCTCAGGGCGGGTTATTGAGTTTGATAAACCCGTTATTGGGCAAACTTCTTGCATCGATCTGATTGACGTACGTAGTTTGGGGCCTATTCTGCAGCGATTTTTCTTCTGTAGTCCGTCAAACCGGCGCGTACCAAATAATCACTGGTACATCTGAACAATGTTCTTTAGGTGTGACTTTTTGCGAATGCGTAGAGGTTATCGGAGATTTTATTTTTAAATCTGACATTGACGCAGTTACGGTATGAACTGAAGATCTTTCAGCTAAAAAAACAAAAAATGGAGCATAGTGCCGAAATCATTATTTGAAGTTTCCTATGACACCACTGAAACCGTTAAACACAGTCTTCCTCAACTTAGTTGTAAGTCAAGATAAAACTGTCGTATTTTACTGTACTTATCGAGAGCTCTCAAGTTTCAATGATCGCTTTGTGGCTCTCCTTCAAGTATGGGCAACTTGGCAATAGCCATGCCTGCCTGCAGTCCTACTATTATACAGCAGTGGATGATGTAGTGCCAATTAGTTTGTTTTCCCCCTCTCCTTTCTTTTCTTTCGTAGGGTTTGTGATGCTTTAAATTACTTGGAACAGTCTCGATGAAACCTCACTGATGGTGATAGAGATGCTGTTGCTCGGTGTAACACTTAGATCGATCAGGTTTCCTAAGATTTACCTCCCGCCCCTTCCCAAGATAAAGTACCTGAACACTTTTATTTTACCCGATAAGCATTTCTCGTTTCGGAGGCTTATTATGCTTATTGTCTCATTTAGGCTTAAAACTTGATTGAATGCCACCTATTCGATTTGTTCTGTTTGTCGGCCGTGAAAAGCCGTGCCATCGACCCGTTATATTGTGACTTATCTATCCTTCATCACAGCATTGCGTCTTAATTATTGTTCTTCTCCCCTTGTCCCCAGTCTGAGCTAGCCAGGATGATCACAGCGGAACAAGGTAAAACGTTGTCAGATGCCGAGGGGGATGTGACACGAGGCTTACAAGTAGTAGACCACTGTTGCGGTCTGCCGAGTCTGTTTTTGGGCGAATCGTTGGGAAATATCTCTCGTGATATGGATCTTTACAGCTACCGTATTCCATTGGGTGTTACGGCTGGCATCACACCTTTCAATTTTCCAGCTATGATTCCACTGTGGGTGAGTTGTTTGGAATGCAGCTTTTTTACTTCGTTGCAGCTCTCCTACGAATCTAATCTGCTCTTTGTGGCAGTGTGCTTTGATTTTAACAGGACCATCCGATTGGTCAACTGTCTTGAATTACGAGAGCAAAAAAGCGATTTGCACTGGAGGCAGTTTCGATTCCTCTCTACAGTTGCTTACTGTAGACGGCTCAAGTATACAACACAGAATGTTTAACGTTTACTATGTTCTCAATCGCCATCAGTTGCCACCAGTCGCCACAGTTGCGAGTCTGATGTGCACAAAACGGGATGGTGGTGTCTGATGGAAACATAATATGTATGCCTTAAAGGATTTCTGTTCCCTCTCGCCCACATAGTACACCAAGGCTTCGGCGGGATAGTCACGTGTAGCATCATCAGTTGATGCTTCGTAATCGATGACCTGCCTGTTTCCGGTCGTTCGTTCTCTTGATCGCATGGCCGTTTTGTTGAATCCGTTTTGATAGATCTTTGGTGACTGGTTTTAGGTCAATGTTGAATTACCTATGGTGCACTATTTTCCCATGTTTGTTCGCATAACTAACGTTTCATTGGGTATACTGAAAGGGCGTTTGCTCAACTGTTGGATGGTGTCCAACAGTTCTGCTTGTAACCCCTGGTGTTGTGGCATGGACAACAGCAGATCTCGAACACTGTTGTCTTACTCAACACAACGAAAAGCCCTTTCTGGTTACCACTTGTGAGACTGCAGTAGAACTGCTAATGATCCATTGATCCCTATAATATTGCTTCGAGACTTCTTCACGAACCCTTCCCAGAAGCCTTTTATGAAGAAAAAAATCACCCTGTTTGTTGACCTTTTTATCCCTTTAAATTGTCAGTGCGAATTCATCCCTCTTGTCTAATAGTGTACTGATCAGTCTCGTTTTGTATATTCGTGGAGAAAACTTCCATATTGTTTGTATTGGTTTGTGTATGTATTCTTTTGGTAAATAGCATGCTGAATTGAGCCATGCCTCTGAACCGTGTTATCTGGAAGCACTAATTTTCCTTCGTTTTCTAACTTATAATACGTTTTTCTTTTCCGCTAAATGGTTTATTCGGTCTCATTGTTTGTCTGAATCCGATCATTAGCATATCATACAAAGAGCGAGACTGTTCAGTTTCATTGATAGGTTTGATTTGCTAGCTAGATCATAAAGCTGTTGACTAACACTGTGGTTTATCACGACAACTACGTGTGCCATGAAATTCAAAGCCTATACTTTGCGGACATGCACTTTTGATAAATGTGATTCAGCTCATTTTCTGTTTTTACTGCCTTTATCATAATCTTTACTTGTCACGACTTACGTTCATTGGCTCTCATCGAATAGCATCAACAGGGGAGCAACTAGGAGATTGGTTGATACATTTTTGGCGCTGTTGATTGATCAATCCGACTGACCCAGACTTTCAAACTATGTGAATCTAGACGGTTAGGTTATGTATTATGAATACACATCCATTGTTTACCACACCATGTGTGTTTAGTTAGTAGTGTGCTCTTAACGATCAATCGTGTTTACCTCTTGAGCTTTGGTTCTCGTGGATTCACTTAGCTTCTCGCTAGTCCAGTTATGAAATGTGGCAGCTACTCGCCCTCATTTGCATAACTGTTCTCGTTGTTTTGCTCAACTGCCTGTGAGCTAAATTAAGTTGATGATACGAGACTGAAAATGGCAAGGACGCCGTCTATCTCACTTACAACTCGCCCATTTTTTTGCATAGTGTGAACATCTTAATGTTGGTTATTTGAGGTTGGACAGAGGCCCCTTTCCTTTTCTTTTAGCTTCAAACTAATCTCCATGTTTAACAACTCAGCATGTGTGTGAACCACCGGTGACGATGAAAAACTAGCTGTTTTTTCTACTATTCTGTTTTTAATCTCAAGGTACAACGCTCGGAGTTGCCATACTTCTGTTATATGTTTTAAAAGTCGTATGATAAAGAAGTTTTTATCCAGTGTTTTTTCGCCTACTGGTTTTAAAACTTTCAACAATTTGGCCAGTTTCGATCTTAGCGCAGCAACGTGTTTATATGCATGCGGAAATTCGTACACCTGAGGATTTTGAGTTTCATTCTGTTGAGCACTTTTGATCATAGCAATTCACTAATTTTCTCTAACTGGTTCAAAGTCAAAACACGATTGATCTCCAAAAACCTTCCATATTCCGATTATACCATGAAGGAACTGTCCATTAAAATATCCGGAAATCATTGCTGTCAGACGTCACAGTAGAATTTACTTGTGACAAACGCCTCGTTGCTAACCACTGAACGTGAATGCGTGCATTTATTAATTTGTTAGGGTTTTTTTTTAATGTTTATACTGTCTGCGGTAGGCAACGAATTTTATCCGTGTGTTACTTATACTATCATCTGTTCGAATTCTCAGCGGTAGAATGCTGTTTCAATTTTCTGCACAGGCGTCTCTTAAGTGATCGACTCACTTTATGAAGGTCACTGATAAAAGCTCTTCTAGTCATTCTCTGGGTCCTACTTATCCATGAAAATGACCGGATTAGGCTCCTGATCATTATTGTTTGGACAAAAGGGTGAACTTCAACTTTGTCCGGTCTATAATCGATGCTAGTTACTGGCAAGTCAATGGTTTCTGCGTTGGAAGACATGGAGAAGTCGGTTTACCTAATGTTTTTGGACACGATTTTCTTGTAGTTTACTGGTTTTGAATGATTGGTATCAAATCCGCAAATTGATAGTCACATTGCGACCCCTACTCGGGCTTCATCCGCATCACTTCAGTTGAGTGATATCCTTTAGTGGATGTCATACTTCGCTCTCGTTTACTTTTGTTCTGTGATATATTGCCTGAATGTAGTCCTCTTTCTCTTGGCTCTTCAAAAATTGTGTTTCAGACTACCAGGCGATCGATCGGAGGTTTGCGGACATTAAACTATTATTTAATGAGGGATAGCATGGTATTCGGTAGATTGTGGGTAGTCTTATTGTAGATTACATTGTACACTTTCATTGTCTAATGTTTCCTCGCTGAATTAGATCTGCCTGCCAGCGAGCTTTGGATTAACAGAACTAAACTAGGAATACTTACATGAACAAGCTTGTTTAATCTCTGCCTTGGAGAAGTATCATATTGAAATCTAATTGCTCTAACAATTACGCGTGATTTTAGTCAGTAGTAGTTACGCACTATTCATACTTGCCTCCTGTTACTAACAAGAACTTACTATAAAACAGACTCAACAGTTCTTTTAGGGGCGAGTGTAATCATCACCAACAGTGTGTTTGACTTTTTTTTGGGTGGCAACAGCTTGATCGCTCTATATTTTAGATATTAAGTCGATCCCGTTGTAGAGAACTATCAACTGTTGACTTGTGAAAAAAGTCGCTCAACCGATGATCAAGTGTTATCCAGCTAACGCCAGCTGCAGCGATCCTGTCGTGTGTTTATTAAGAATAACAACCATTTGATCTGCACTTTGGTTACGTTATGCTTGTCTTCACACTGTGGTAATCATAATCTTCTTTTCATTTGATTATCCAAAACTTTGCTTGTCCCATTCTCATATGGTGTTGTGCTTGCTCAGTCCCACTTGCCACAACCTTGGATGAAGATTTCGTTTCTCTACTTCAGAATCACTCAAAGTGGTTTGTGCATGTTTTCACAATCACTAATTTGTAAGATAGACAGTGGTGATAACCGATTTCACGCTAGCATACTACGCCACTGTAGCTTGCTATCAAATCTCTGGCTATCCTGGCCGATAAGAAATTGGTGACGAACACAACACAATAGTTTGATGATGCACTGAACTCATGCTGATCGTTACGTTCGACCAACTTCAGTGGTTGCTGCTAAAGCAACATACGCTGATTGAAGCATTAACTCGAAACTTAGAGGTTTAAAATTTGGTTATCATCACAATTGAATTTCACTGCATACTTGCGGAAACCGTGGTAACGTTAGTAAAAACAGTAATGCGTGAAACTTGCAAAATTTGGCCCGGAGAACTTTGTAACCTATCCGAGAATCGTGTACAACAGTTTGAACATAGCAAGCTTCGTAGCATGACGAACGATCACTCGAATGTCATGTTCTCCTCTATGGGTTCCAGTCACCTCAAGATGCGGATTTCCGGTCACCTTTTGAACAAAATCGAGCAGCGCACAGAAATCACCCTCCCAATATTTGCAATAGAATACTATGACTTAGTTACTCAAACCTGACGCGGTCATGGTAGAACAGTCAGCGCCGAACATCTTTCTGATTCCATAAATGTAGTTGACTCAGTCAGTTCATTGGGAAAGCACAATAGCTGTGATTGAAGCAGAATCAAAGGGCTTTGTACATGTTGGAACTGCGGACAGTTACATTACTCCTTGTCTTGTCTGTATAAAGAGCACCACTGCAGTATGTGCGATCAAAAAGAACATGATAAAGATTGTTATCGATAACAAAAACAGCGCAAGTCAATTCTGAAGCAGTGCGGACGCCAACAGAGAGCAGAACGTTACAGGCTCAAAGCAACCACCGCCTTGAGCAAGGCTGTTGCCAATCCAAGGGGCAAGTACTTATTGGTCGATGTTGGTAATGTCTGCGCTCGACTTCATCTTGACACTCCGTTAGATATTACATTGGTTTTGCACCACACCTGGAAGTCCGTCGAAAATCCCGAAATGAGAGAAAAGCACTGCCAGAAACCCTTCCGGTAGCATTCTGCAACTATTGGGATATTTGGTTGTGCGATCACTTTGGACAACATTCTCACGAAGGATGCTTTCTATCTCACTCATTGTCAAAAATGGATTCCTCCGGTCTGGATTTAGTAAAAAAGTTACACCGTGTAAGCAAGTCAGTCAACAGCATCTGCAACCGGATACGTTTATCTGTTCGTAACAATTATGATGTAGATGAATGTTCAGATCTTGTAGACGTCTCTTTGTATTCTTCGAATACGAACGAGTGGACTGATCATTCTTTTAATCTCCAGATATTTTTGAAGTTTTGAAACACTGGTTCCCACTGATAAACTTGAAAAAGGCCAATAATAGCGTGTAAGATGTCTTGTGCATTGACATTTCGTTCGCATCTCATC
>JTDE01003742.1:42146-56749 GCA_014338405.1 Paragonimus skrjabini miyazakii | reverse complement strand
AACACGGGTAGTTTCATCCACGTGGACGAGTCGGGTGGCGTTATAGGTGCGTTTGAGCGCTACATCTAAACGACGTTTTATGAGGACTGAAACATTATCACCTTTGAAACATAGGGTTAAATAGACAGGCTTGCGGGGGACAGTAATGGGTGTAACGCGCGTAGGTTGTGGGGTGAAATACTTTCGGATAAACTTTTCAGGATAACCATTTTCTATTAGAATTTCATGCAGTAACATGAGTTCATTTTCTAACTGATCTGTCACGATACGTCGAGCTCTGTGAAACAAAGTCCTAACGAGGCCACGTTTTTGTGTAATTGGTGCAAAGCTCTTAAATTGCAAATATTGCCCTGTCCACATGGACTTGTGATAAACACGTCTGGAAAGGGATCCATCCTCGCGTCTTTCTAGCAAAACGTCTAGGAATGATATTATCCCGTTTTGTTCGAATTCAAGGGTAAAAGTTAGTTTGTTGTGCAAACTATTTAACGGCTGGTGAAAGGCTGTCACTTGCCAATGGTCGTCGAATGCAGCAAAAGCATCGTGTTCCGAATTTCAGTGGACACTGAATATTCTAAGTGACCCATGAATATGTCAGCTAGCACGGGTCCTAATGGACTCCCCATTGCAACTCCATTTATTTGTCTATAGAAAGTGCCGTTGAACACGAATTGAATATCGGATGTACATATCTTTAACAGTTTAGAAAGCTCATAGATGGGAATACCAAGTGTCAACTCATGATCAGTAACACAATTACAAACAATATTAATAACCTCGTCAAGTGGAACGTTTGTGAATAATGACTCAACATCAAAAGAAGTCATTACCTGGTGTTTGACGTTGATGTTGGAGATCATTTCTACGAATTCAAAGGTGTCCTTTAGGCTGTGCACGACCAATTTTGATCTCACGGGTTCAATCAGGCGGACTAGCCACTGAGCAAGTTGGTGGTATGGGGAACCAGTCATGGATAATATTGGCCTTAGGGGCACTCCAGGTTTGTGTGTTTTGGGGAGCCCATACATTCTTGGCGTCACACTGCCTTTGGGTGACAGCTTTTTGAGATTAGTTTGGTCGATCAGTCCTTTCTGATGTAGGATTTTAAGCGCTCGGTTGATCTGGCGTTCAACGTTCTGCACTGCATCCGTTTGGTCTTCGTCGATGACAAACTTTGACGTGTCTGACAGAATAGACTGCATCTTGATGAGATGCGAACGAAATGTCAATGCGCAAGACATCTTACACGCTATTATTGACCTTTTTCAAATCTTCAAAGGTCATGATTGTGACAGTTTTTCTGGCATCTACGACGAACTTTCCGTTTCGTCTTGAAGTTATCACTAGGTTTCTCTTTCTGTTATATCTGGGCGTCTTATCTCACAGCTTTATGCCATCAGTTCATTTGACCGTAGTTTCGAATCGAAATGACGGTTTTGGTTTTCATTCCTTATATCCGTTAACCTCGTAACCACTTTGTCCTCCTATTTACTGCTTTAGTATGATATGTTGCATTGTTCGCCCTTGTTTTTTAATGCACTTTATGAGAAAGGCTCTGTCCAGTCTCTAACGAACTGTGTTCCTCATGGAAGTTTGCTCCGTTTTGCAATGTTTAGGCATCTTATTGCATTCGATAACTTTGTTTAAGAAATACGATTTTTCACTTATCACGTGGTGGTTACGCAAACCGTTACTCGCACCAACGAAACTATACAGTATTTCTGTCGTTTTTGAAACTGGTCGTTCGTTAGTCGATGGATTTGTGTTTTCAGAAAGACTCCCCAGAAAGCTCTTTCGCGAACTCACTAAGTTACATTTTCTGTACACTATGATGCCATCTTGGTAATGTGCATCTCTTCTGGAAATGCACCTTTCAAGTACCCAACATTTTGTGTTATGTGCATAATGCGTATTCCCTATCATTCTTGTCTGTATCCCCATTTTTGCCTGTGCACTATCCCGAATTGAAATACGCCTGTATGTGTAGTTGATCTTTGTGGAGCCAAATGAAACTGAGCGTTATCCAAGTTAATTGATCAAATTCGTATGTCATAGCTGCAGTTCTGCTGAGCTGTTGTGTCTGAATAGGAATCCACAGGATAATACTTTTCTGCCCGGGACATACACATATTGTAACTTCATGATTACGTAATTATACTCCAAGTCCACGTGTCTTTCCTCCAACTACTTCCTAAGATGCTGGACTCACCACACTTCATTCCGTGTGGAAGATTGAACGGGTGCCATGTTATTGATGTCCGCCACTCATTCCTATCTATAAAGGATGTGCCAGAACATCATGTAATAACCACAGTGATGTTGGCGTTGTGCCCATGTTACGATCTCAGAGAAAAAACAAGCATGCGGTACAGATTTTTGGAATGCATTCTTCTCAATTTAGACCCTCCCGGCAAACAGAAAAAAAGATGACCTTCAGTCGAACGTTATTTACCGCTCAATCAAAGGGCACAGTATGGTTGAACAGCAATTGTGTCTACAGTTTTTATGAATCCCTAGACATAGGTCACTTAACAGTAAATCCGGTTCGTGTGTCAGAGTGAAATATTAAACAAAAAGGTGCACATTTCGGTTGTCAACGCGAAGAAAAATCTTTTTCGAAAATGGGCGTGGTCCTTGTGAAATAGATGATTTTCCAGATAGCTGTCATATCTAATGTGCCCATGGCTGTAATAGTACAGGTGCTTCTAAAACAGCGAACGAAATATATGACAAACGTAAGTTTTCGATTTGACTGAGGATGTGTTGAGACAGACACTGGAATATCGTAACCTCTTTTCTTAGCCGACGATCGTGGCATTTTTAGACCAAAACATTACATTTGATTTGGCTGCCTGATACATTGTTTGGAGCCTCTATCATTGCAGAGAAATCCCAATGAAGTGTATCGATTAGTTGATGTAATTGTATATCTGCTGTGAGTGCAGAGTGCGCATTTATGAACACTTATTTCGAGCTTTCTTCACGTCGAGTGGCGTTCGACGAAGTGTCCGATTTCTTCCTTTCTCTTCAACTGTGACTGTTGGTATTTTGGAAGTAGCTCTCGAGAGTTCCACAAATCTCTTAGTGGAGCTTCTGCTGGAAAGCAAACTGACGAGCGTTGAGTGCGCAAACGACATCGCCCCCATTTAGTTCCCCTGCAGACGGCATGCATTCTGTATTGAACCAGCTGAATAGTGTGACTGGTCTGTATAGTGCCTATTTTGCACACTGAGTGTACGATGTCACAGGATTGTGTCACTTCTTTTCTCGTCTTTGTTACTGTATGCATTCTACTTGAGGTTGTTGGGCGTCTTATTTACCAGGGTAATACCGTTTCTTAATACTGTTGACGTGGTATCCGTAAGAATAAGAAAGGCAAGTAGTGTCACTCGTTAAACTCCACCGTTTGGATTTGCGCGAAAATACTCGAGTATCAATAAAAGGGAGAGTTTGCGATACATATGTTTGTTCAACGTTGTTTTATAGATCTGTGACTCTACCTATTCGTTTAGAGAACCTGTATGGGATCTCGATTCTCTGTCACACTGTCTCCGCCAGCAGTCTTATGTGAAATTGGCTAATCCTATGGGTAACATCGCGGAACGGCGGTGCATATCTGGTGAATTAGCAAATTCACAGCTACCAACAGAGATACTGAAAATGCACAGACTACGCTGGTTGGGCTATTTATTTCCAGGGAGCATCCGCCATCTCTGTTCACTGTTCACTATGGCAGCTGACGGTTGAAAGAAACCACAAGATAACCAGACATTGACATGGTCACAGACTAGAAGAGCCCTGACCACTCCGTTGAAAAAAATTGGTAGTCGTCGTCTTTCAGGTTGGGGAGTTCATGACCTTCTACATCGTAGGATTTCGTTGTCGAATGTGGTCGTATACCAGCTGCGATCCTTTGCTGTTGAGGTTCTTGACGGTTCATGAATCTGCTGTTTCTGTTCAGTCTTTCTTCTCACATTTATACTTGTTCATTTTATTCTGTTACTTCGTTTGTCACTGCTCACATTAATGGTAGCCCGAACCACGTTTATAGCTCAAAACTGAAGGTAATGGTGCTGCCTGCATGAAAATATCTAGTTATTAAGAAGCCCGTTTGCCTACACCATCCGGTTGAAGCATTGTTTTCCTGTGCTATACTTGGCTCATCAAAATAGGTCGCACTTCTGCTTCTGTTCGTCCGTCTCTGAAGTCTCTCGGAGTATGTTTTTGACTGTTTCGGGTTTGCTTACTGTTGTAAACCCTCCTAAACGATACGCCGGTTCTATCTCAGTATAGTGGTGCGCTCGATAAAATCGGATTCTCGTCCCGGTGATCATTAACACGGAAATCTCGGACCCGAATAGCACCGCGACTGTCCCCGTATTCGCTCCCAAGACAAGTCCAAAAGTCGTGTAGAAAGGAAACCGCTTTGTTCCGCTCTAAAACGTATGCCACAAAAGCGACAATTACAAGGTATTTATAGGCCGCCTAGTGATCAAACGTTCCCAAGACATCAAAGAGAACAGTTACCGAAAAAAAACGGTTAGGGTCGCAAATGAGCCTAGCGGTATAAAAAGTCTCGACCGCTTTGAACAGTTCCGCTAAGTGGGACTGAGTCAGTCGTTTTTTCTTCTTTCTCACGACAGAGGCGGCTTGGGACGATAACAGGGTGGGCGCCCTAGCACTTACATGTGACTACGTTTCAGACCAGCAGGATCAGAAATAACAGGCAATCTTGGTTACTTATGCTTTCCTGTCCCGCTGAAACACGTTAATATTAGGCTGGACTGTTGTGGTCAGCCGGTTAACCATTTTAAGTGCTAGACCATGTGAGAGAATTGACCAATGTGCGCAACAACAACAACAGAGGGCAGTTGGCGGATCTGATTGCACGTGATTAGCTGGCATTTGGTGGCGAATCCATTCTGTGATCCGATTAGTCAGTTATTTAAAATTAGCCTTGAATGAACCCGGGTTATTGCTTTGTTTGGTAAAATTTAGTAGTTCAACGTTATCATATTTATTACTTCGGTAAAATTAACACCTTTTTCAAAAATGAAAACGGTTGTTTCTTGTTTGTTAAAATGAAGGAAGTAAATGACTTAATACGGCGAAAAAACATTTCAGCAGGGCCTTTGTTTTATTTTCATGTCAAGTGAAACCCTGTACAATTGTTTACGGTAATACAGAGAATTGAACAGAGATCTGCAGAAAACGAGAAAAAATCAGAAGCCATTTTGTCTACATACTTTTTTTTTTTTACATGCATTCAGGTATTTTGCAAGAACCTGACCGTATGAGGTTAGCGTAAGTAAGCTCATGTCTCTCAATGATTATTTTCAATCTTTTACACGAAGAGTTGCAAAATAAACAGACGAGCAGCACGGTGCAAGCGTACACAACCAACTTCTGGGTGAACTCAATCACTTTACATAAAACACCAGATGTCTAACTTCAAAAAAAAAAAAAACCAGAAAGCACATCATTGATGAGTATTCAGGGATATGGTTAATCTCAGGTTAAACCTTACTTGTATATGATCGCAGTATTTGTGTTCACATATACTTTCCAGCCGCCTTTTTCGTAGTGAAACACTAGACATGAGTTTCATTCTTGTTAGTAGTGTACATATTGATCAGCAGCAGGTCTAATGACTTGAGAGATTTGGGCTAAAGTTTAGATCAGATCTAACAATAGTTTCCATGTTTCCTCATGGGTCAATCGGGTAACTGAAGTAGAAATCAAATTTGAAAATGTAGATCAGTAAGGAATGTTGCAGGTTTTTAAGTATTGTCTGATTTTAAATGGTTGGATGTACCTATCTGTAACAGATGTGTGCCTTGGTTGCACTCAAACCAATGACAGGAACGGTATAGCGAAACGCGGCAAGCTGAGCTACAAATCCTTAGTAAGAGTTCAGGACTTCCACTTCTGGACTCGTTATCCGTCAGACCCACTGTCATGTGGAGTTCGCCAAATCATATAAGGAATTGACTGCCCAAAAGCAGTCTATCAAGTAGTTCACGTTGGAATCCACTGACGTCACTGTTGTGCATTAAAATTGTGTTGCCGGTAAGTTACCGGCAAATTGTCATATCTGTCACACCACTTATCACTTATGTAATGTGCCTCCTATGGCGATGTCTTTTGTGTGTATTTCATCAAAAATGTGAAGCATGTCGAAGATTCTAAATGTAAACGAATGTAGAGAAAAATAAGCACTTTGCACGACGCCATCCTTGTTCAATATCGCTACGGTTGGTTGATTGTTGCAGGATACAAGCTGGTGGTGACTCGTCAACTAATTAAAGCGGTGATTTGGTATCATTTTTGAGAGTTTCGGTTTTCTGTCAACAACAAATTATTGGGGGACCATCCGATGAAACGGCAAACACGGCTAACTTTTTGGATGTCTTCGTGCAAATTGATACTCCATCGCCTCATTGTCTCCCTTGAGCTCGGTCGCACTGGTCTGCTTTCATGAACATTATTTACCGTGATGAATGTTGGGAAAAGATACTTGTCAAAAGAGTTAGATTCTTTATTTTTGGCAATTTTACAGCTGGTCATTTCGGCACTTGTACCCGATAGACTCGTTTAATCATATAGCCCTAGTATCACTAAAACTTTATAAATACAGCGGTTGCACTTGTTGTTTCGTATTCTGGTTAGACAGAAAATGTAGCGTATTTGAAGGTCGCCTTTTTTCTTACTTACTGGGTTGTCTGACTTGCGTTCCATTACGTGTGCTCTTGATTCCGCTGCTTATTGTGGTATTGTGCGTTCTTTCCGTAATCATGATGCTGCTTGTATTCCTGTGTACCCGTTCCTGCTTTTTCCTCTCAGGGGTCGTAACAATGAAGTTACCTAACACTTCGTTTTGTGAATCATCCGATTATTCTCGCTCCTGAAACGACGTTTTACATTCCTTTCCTATTCGCAGATGTTTCCTGTCTCTATAGCTTGTGGTAACACAATGATTTTAAAGCCATCTGAACGTGATCCGTCCACGACCATGCTACTGATGCAGTTGTTGGAAGCCGCTGGCTTACCACCCGGTGTGATCAACGTGATCCATGGAGCAGAGGATGCAGTCCGCTTCATCTGTGAACATCCGGATATCAAAGCCATCTCTTTTGTTGGTTCGGACAAGGCTGGTCGGTATATTTACGAGACCGGATGCAAACATGGAAAGCGTGTTCAATGCAATATGGTAATTTAGATGAGACTCAATGACGAAAAATCTGGGTTTCAGCTGGATTCGAACCAGCACGTGCTCTATCAGGTGGCGTTCACGTTTAATTGCGATCGGACTTAAACCAGGGCCTTCAAAGTTGTATGTGTGTGAATGGATGTCGCCGCTTGCTTGGGCCACAAATTTTTTATGTTAGTATATTTTTTTTACGTCGAGTTATGTGTCACCGTTGGTTGAAACCTTGGTTTGGGTTGCCAGATCAGGAACCACATTACCATCCGTGTCAACAGTCAGATACATCATTGAATGCGGTGATGTATCACCGTTCTGTCGCGTGCGTGTAACTAGACGATTGCCGACTTCTCCATATATATATATATATCAATGATTTTGTCTTTATCTCCATAGATAGTTTTAGATTTGATTCGCTAAAATTCACCCATAGCTAACTGTTCATAACACATTTGACCTTCGTGGGAATCCTTAAACTGAGCCACTTTTCCCCTACTTTTGTGATTTAGCGTCTCAGTATGGAATTCGGCTGCGTATTTACTGATTGGTACTGCTGAACTAGTAATGTGCCACTGTGTTCTACAGTAGAAATGTTATGAATTCTGACACTCGCAGAGCTTATCACCTCTTCGCCGTGTGATTCACAGCACAACTATTCAACCCACAGTAGTTGAAACAGTCTAGCTGAACGTCTTCTTGTTCATCTACGACACTCGTGGAGTAAATGTTGATCTGTTAACCAGCTCGGATTAACGTTTACATAATACAACAACCTGTTCACACCTAACCACATAGGCTCACTCTTTGGGACCCATCTACATACGTAAATACTGTGTCCGGTCAGAGTCAAGATAGGTGATTTAATGCAAACGGTACTTTTGCATCCGGTCTCGTCATAAGTTGTGAACTGCGATATGATTAGTTTTTCTTTCACATTTCTGTCGGGAAACCATGGTAGAATGGCGAACGCGACGACGAGGAACAGGTGATAGTCACCTCATAAACTCCAGATCCATTCTCCGTTATCCGAACGAACTCTGACGAAGTCTAGCTGGACACTTAAATGAGCCTGATTTGACGGTGTGCAACTGATTTATGCATTCAAGCCTCCTGCCAAAATCTCTAGACGCTTGACGAAGAAGGTCCCAAGGCCGATAGTAGAACCGACTTTTGATTTTAACCGGATTCTAATGCAGTAGCAAACTACAACAGCAAATTTAAATGTTCATTTTGAGGGAATAGATGTTCAATATACGCACTCAACATGTCGGAGCGAGCGTGTGTGCTCTAAATCTTCCTATACTTTTTTACACAAGCCTGTTCATTACTGTTTTCGTCACTAATTTAAAATTGAGATTAAAGAAATAGGTAGCTTGGCAAATTCGCTTGCTTACTCTTGGTTCTGAAGGTAGGTAATTTTTCAACGCGTTGTACTGCTGGTCGGTAGTCACATTCAGAATTGTGCTTATGACCTTAACCGGGCACCAGTGATTTCATGTAAAGCATCCGTACCGCAAATTACAAATTTGTTCGACTGTCCAAGTAATTATTTTGGCCGTATCGATATCACAGTTTATTTTTTCATCTGGATAATGTAATTAGTGTTCCCCATGCCTATTTCTGACTGCTCGATCATAAAATTTTAGAGTGAGTTACAAGAGGAGATTAACTGCGAGCTTTCGTGTTATACTTTACCTGCAACATCTTACTCACCGATGCTGGTGAGGACTAGGCTGAAAGTGCGGTCATCACTCACTCCTACACCAACCATGAAAGCAATAAACTGTCAATTGAGAAGAACAAAATAAGATGGACGGTTCGTTGTTTCATGAAACCCAAGCGTGTGTAACGTTGGATTTATTTTATGTCATCCACAAGGTTCAGACCCACTTTTTGCACATTTTGGAGCAGCACATCTTGAATTATAATGAATATAGTCACTTCAGAAATTAGCAACCAATTTATAACACAGTTGAAACGCTTGTAAGCTTTAACCAAAATAATTTTACTGGCCACTATCCGGTTGCTGGCTTCAGTCATGACTTCAGAATCACGTTAAACATCTTCGTTATCTATTACTGCTTGTATCTTTCAATCTATGGTACTTCTCAAGAACTTGCAATAGCATGGTGGTAACCACGCACGGTCACGCGCTCGGACCCCGATCACTACGGCTGTCGTCCTCTGGATTTGGACAACCGGACAGCATTCACGACAGTAGACGCTTTGTTGAGTAGAAGCTGAATATCAAATGCATTCACACCTTCGCCCGCCGTTCTGTCTCATGTTTATCACCAGGGTTGTCCTATACCAGTTACCACCTCTTTTCGTTGATGTGTAGGATAGATGTGCTGGAACTCATATCACTCGGACACTGACTCTTCGAAATCGCTGTAACAATGTTAACGATAGGGTTCGAACGCATGTGTAACGCGTTCCCCTCGACATGTTCATCTCGGTCTTATTTTTCGTCTGATTACCCCATCTCTTTTTCATCGTATCGTCAGGGCGCTAAGAACCACGCTGTCATCCTGCCAGACGCTCAGCGCGTTGCCACTCTAAACCATCTTGTCGGAGCCGCGTTTGGTGCAGCCGGACAGCGTTGTATGGCATTGTCAACGGCCATCTTTGTGGGCGAGTCGCGTCAATGGATGCCGGAGTTGGTCGAACGTGCTCAGAAGTTGGTCATCAATGCGGGTACGTCAAACTGGTGTCAGTGTAGATCGATCGGCTGCGAAACTATATGGTTGGTTCGCTTGTGCAAAACACAGTTGTATCACTGACTTTCGAGTTCGGTTACTCTCATTGTATTTTTCAGGCTTCCTGTAATTATCTGCTTACTTTGCGTTTGAGTCATACGCTCGAGACACAGACGACATCGATCGCGTGTACTCACTCGCTCAATTGTTTATGGTCGACTTAGTTTTTTGCGAAAAATCCATTGAAACGCTATTATACTCAGTTGTTGCCATTTTCTTTTCCTGTCGTCAGATTTCACAGTAAGGGTCACTGAAATGTTCCTTAGTCATAAAGCAGCCGACTTTCTTTCAGAATGTTCATGGTTTATTGTTCATTCTTTGATGTGTACTTTGAATTGATGTCTTGTTTAATGGTTGGCTTTCTCCCTCACCTCACAAACTTGAGCGACTCAAAATAATCGCTGATGTTCATGTGGCTTCTCGTGACCCGACCTGACCCCTAAAGTATGACACTACGCACATGCATGGCTATGCGTTTTGATCGTCAAAATTAGCAGTTGGATCTCATGCCTTTGATTCTGGTGTTCTCGAGGGTGTACTTTTCTTCGCATTCTACTTCTCACGATAGATAAAACCCATGCCTGTTCGTGGTCACTCTGCTCCAGTCAGCTTTGCAACTGACGTAATGTTAGACATCTTTTTCTATTTTTTCTCCCTCCTCATCGAACTGTCACGTTGAACATTGTCCCACAGTCTATTTTTCAACACCCAGCTTTCTCAAAGTGTTGTTTTCACTTATTCGAGGTAATCATTGTAAGATCTGTTTGTCATCTCTATCTCTTCTAACCTGGACAGCAGAACTTGATCACGAGGTTCTCGCAGCAATTCAAACCACTACTAAGTCGGTCACAGCCACTGTCCTTTTTTATAGGTCAGTGAACAGAAAGACCCGGATGGGTATGAGTAGTGGAAGCGAAGTGTTTGTCTGTAACGATATGTGGTAGGCTAAGCAGCACAGATGCAACCACATTATGTGAGTTTGGGATGATTCAAGTATGGATAGATGGAATCAGGGCCGGCGTTTTCGCAATATATGAAAGGGTAGGAACGGGATTGCATACCAAATGGATGTTGCCCCTTACGAAATTTCATGTTTGTTCATCTATCCAAATAAACATTGACCTCACCTTTCTGTTATTGTATCTAGCACTTACTTTGGTTGGCAATATGACATAGTCTCCATAATCAAAAGTCATCTTTTTATATATTGAGTATTTAAATTGTTTATTTCACATCACCCAACCAGACTGTTTATCAACGTGTGTGTGCTCCCTTGTGGATTTACTGGCCACCTTTTCTTTACGGATTTACTCTTCAGCGATTCGTGTATTTCTTGTAATTTCTCAAAGGCAATCTGTTGAACTTATGGTTTTTGCACTGCTTTTGTTTCTAAATCTCGATCTGACAAAACTCACCTCCTTGTTCAGATCTCTTAAATAGGTTTTGGTCAAGTGACCGTTAGATTATTTTTGTTTGACATGTCGGCTGTAGTGTGCAGGTGATAGATGAACTATTGGCCCATCCATTCATTATACATTGACTTTTTTTTTTAGCTCTGTTTCACTGAACCCGATAATGACAGCTTGAGTTTGTTCTTTGTATTTTCACTCAATCAAACATCGCTTACTGAACTCCCAATTTTTCATAAACCAACCACTAAACATGACTTATCGTGTTGGATTGATTAACACGGTGAACATTTTCTCCTAAGCCTAGCCATATCAGTCTATGAATTTCTTCCCAAAATCTTTGTCCTCCCCATTTTATCTCTTCTTGTATCACCCATGCGTTGTTTACTCGTCCCTGTGTTCACCTTCTTCAGTATGATTGCCTGCCATTTTTCCAGTCCCGAAATAAACGTATACGAACGAGCATTCATTCAAACGCTTGCAGGCTCACGCTTACTCAGATCGGTTCATCGTACTCGTTTACCAAATGGTCTGTGTATTCTATTACCATCGTTATTTCTGTTTGTCTTCAGCTTGTTGATTTAAACGTGCTGCATATATCGAAGAAGTGAGTATGTGAACGACTGAAAAGTCTTTTCTCATAGTGTGCAAGGCTTCTTTTGTTGGTTTGATTTGATTTGGAAGGTTGTTCGGAAAGCACTTGTTAACTGTTGAAGAGAGTAGGTTTCAAATCAGAATCGTCGATCGCGTACTCACAATCGGAATGTTCCCTCTTTTATTTCACTGGGATATTTTCTTCGCCAAACCGCTACCATACTCTGGAACCGTCCGAAAACATGTTAGCATCCAAATTTGTTCTCATCAGCCGCTCCCTAAAACCAGTATGTGCATCAACGACGTGACGGCAATGATTGCATGGAATTAGTGAGGAACCAAAAGTCATAACTAGAATATCTTGTAAGCATGAATCATTGTCTTTCTCGCGCGCAGTACGGACTGGTTAACCATCAGAGTTCCACTTATCGTCGGCAGTTTGGGTTTAGCTTTATGTGATAGTACGTTCACTGTAAGCTGAATCCGGAAAGCTTTTGTTGTACGTAGTGCCCAAGAGAACAGCTTATCTTAGTTTGTAATCTTGTTAGGATAATCTGACCAATGCCCTACATCGTATCTTTCGCTCCGTCTTGAATCTCGTTGCAGTCAGTGATGCGAACAAGCAACCAACTTGATTGCTGAACAGATTATTATTGCAAGTCGCAATATCAGGCCAATCAACATCTTCACCGCGTTGTATAAAACGAACCTCTATTTCCTGGCGATCAATCGGAGGACCGAACCCCGGTCCAGTTACATTACTGATGCTGTGGTCAGAACTGTCCACAGTCAATCCAGCAACAAATCGATGAACATGAGAAATTGATAAGAACAATGAGAAAAATATCTAAAAGAGATCCAATTGCGGAAAGTTTGTACTTTGGCTGGATTCGAACCAACGACAGATACAATATGCCCAGGCACGGCAAATGGTTTACCAGTTGAACTATGTAGCCATGCCGGTAACTCAGAAACTTCACATTTGAACTTAATTACTCATCTAACCCACTGCATCTTGTGTAGTCTGTCAAATGGTCCAGCAGATCGACTGCTGAAGCAGAATTCCTCAACTAGTTCACGCGAAAATTCACCAACATCACCAATGAGTGTAGATTTCGTATTGCTATCCGAGATGGCGGTGTGTCGCAGTCAATGGCTTACCTGCATCCATACCGTTTCTAGTTCTTCGGCTTAGTCTTCTTTTAATAATTTTTAGCCTTCTTAGTAACGTTTTCTTCTAAGATATTCCACGTCACTGTTGAGGTGAGTGGCGGCCTGAGCCACAGTACCTTTTGGTCAGGCTCATGGCTACTATGGTGATGATGAGGTTTATTAATGTAGAAGCGACCCAACTGTCGTTGGTTGGAGTCCAGCCTAAGTCCAGATTTATCACGATTGAGACTTCTGAATTATCCAATCTGTCATACTACTTATCAAGAATCTGAATTGGCAATTATTCGGTTGCGGACATTTAAACAGTGGTTACTGGTTACCATGTCTTGGAGATATCCTACCAGCAGTGTCATTAGTTGTCCGATCCTCAATCTAGTTAGTGGCGTCATTCGTTCTAATTTGGGAACGTGGTCGTAATTACTGTTTGCCCATTCGCTTCGCAGTCGATGGTAGTTTCTTTTAAAATTGTCCGATTCAGATGACGGTTCAACGCTACCTATGTGACATGCGTGACCACAATTGGTGTTTGTGATGTATTTTATGGATAGCCTTTGTATAACCTTAAACGCTTAGGCAATACGCCAATGAGATACCGCAAACAGGCGAAAACTTTTTATGTACTGTCTCTCAATCTCAACCCGACAGTTTAGCCGGACCGTTTTTGCTCATTTCAGACCTTATCGGGTAAGAATAGTTTGGACAAGACTGGACCCGACAACCCTCGTGCCTAGCGCACCGATACCCTTATCCACAAGACCACCTGCTCTATAGGTGCCACTCTTGAAGGGATGTTCAAAGTACTTGGCCTTTCACTTACTAAAATATCTCACTGGTCTGGATTGACACGGACCACTTCTGGTTACCAGTTTACACTTGCTACCGTCACAAGGGTTCGAACGGATGGTGAGGTAATGTTTTCTAGTCTCACCTTCGTCCATGCTATTTCTCCTATCGGATATCCAAACCCTGGTAAAACCGGTCACAGTTTGGAGATGTGCATCATTAATCATTAGGTCAATGGTATCCCGAACCCTTGCGGTCGTAGCTAGTGCGGAACGGCTATCTGAAGTATGCTGTTTATACGCACTGACGGGGTCGTATGCATGTAACCTTGCTGAATGGGGCGAAATATACGACCATATGGGAGTACGCGATTCCAGTTTCAGTTTTCCATGCGCACTGACTGATTATCGCCTCATGCAAAATTGGTGTTGTCATTTATTGTTGACACCGATCGATCGCGTGACCTTTGGTGAATACCGCTGTTTTATCCAATCACTGTCTCATTCGGCTGAATACATTGCCCGCGAGCCTGATTTACTGACTTCGAGAGACCACGTTTTTACGATCGATAGGAATGTGGAATTCGGGCCGATGAGTCTCGATTTTATCTCAGGAAGTTAAATGGAAGGATACATATGCGGAGACGAAGAAGCGAGCGATTAATCGATGACGTGAACATTT
>JTDE01003742.1:13976-31510 GCA_014338405.1 Paragonimus skrjabini miyazakii | reverse complement strand
CATTGCAGACTTTGGTCGAGAACCCTAATTGCCCTGTTTAAGTCTGAACATCCTAACAGGTTCTCTTGTCCATATGTACTTTTAAACACATTAATGAGCAGAGTGAATTCTAGCTTTCAGCCGCCACCGGTTCCTGTGTGCATGCATTTGAGCATCGTTAGGCTATACGAATGGTGAGGTTCAGTAAGCTAACTTGCTCAGGTCGAACATGAAAAATGTATGTATCGCATTCTCAACTGACCGTTCAAACACGTGCATTCGCTCTTATGTATTGTTCACCTAGTCGACCTTTGCTAGATATTCATTCTTTGATTAATAGTATTTCACGCAGACTTAATATTTTTTAATTGCTCCGCCTGAGTGAACATTATACTCCGAACAAATAATGATCAACTGGGTTATCATTAGTTGACCTTTATTGTGACGGTGTTTTCTGTGTAAAGCGAATTAAACTTTTGTATAGGGCTGCATCAGTCGGTCACGACACTATCATCCTGAAATATTTTGTCATTCTAAACAAACAGTTTTGATGGTAAAATTTTTTGTGGTAAGTCGTTGTTGATCAAACCATATATGGCGCAATCCAAACATAACAGGCCACTCCTTTCATCTAACCAAATAACTGATTATGCATTGACACCGAATCGTCATCACGTTGCCGTGTGTAACCCTCCGCGCGATCGTTTAATCCTCAACCTCCATTCGCTTATCATTATATCTTATTTAATTTAAGTCATGCTTTATCAGACTGTATGTCACATTCCAGCTGGTCGCAAAATTGGGGTCTTTGATGATAAGCATTCTGAGCTCGATGTAATTGTGCTCAATCGAGTTAATTACTGACTGAGTGTTTAGAAAGTCATGTAGTCGGTCGATATGGGCAATAAACAACAGTAATTCTTCTTGTCATTCTTGGTACGAGGATGTGTCGGTCAGTACACATGTAAGATCGCGGTGGTTTGCGAGCGAGACCAATTCCCATTTTAAGTCAGGTCTGTGCCAGCTAGTCGATTCTAACTGCCCCTTCCGTGTTTCTTCGACCGGCAGTGTAAACGATGATATTTCGCATCAGTGATCTCGTGGTTGTTTAGCACAAGTAGCTCCATGTTCTGTTATGCACGTGCCTTAATTTGGAGCACGTTCAAACCCTTACGCGCTGACGATGTCGCCTCGTTCAACGATCAAACGATTACAGCCTACTTGCCAAGCTCATCGAGCAACCCAGTACCTAATCCAGTTTGAACGAGTATTCATTGAACGAATGTATTCCCCTACTATATTTTTGAATACGTTCCAACCGTTTAGAAATAACTGGGATTGTCGAATCCACATTCCCTTGCTTGATTTCAAGCCTGGACAGAAATAGTTGTGCCGTACAGGCTTGCATGAGAGGAACAATAACGCAGTTTCTCTGGCAGTTTCCGTATTCTAAACCATCCATTAGCTAGTGTGGTGCATTATCAAATCGGTGATGCGAGTATGCCGACTTTCGGTGGAAAACTTCGGCGCATCGATGAGGTACGTCCAACACCCCACAGCGGGTAGAGTGAGGACAACACTAGCGACCGGACGAGCCATCATCCAACAAACTCGGACCAACGGACGAGGAATTGCAGATGGGAAACCCCCGACAAAAGGCGTCGGCCACACACACAAACCGAGCAGAAGTGCACACGACGTGCGAGCGGAAATTGAGGGTGTGTTGTGGACCTGAATTCCGGTCCATAAACTCGAGCACACGCGTGACGTGGCAACCAGCGAGTTGGATAATAATGATTAAGCTTTATTGAACATTTTTTCGCTACACTAGGATCTCCAGTTTTCAAGTTACTTTCTTCATGAAACAAACTTGAGCACTCCGTTAGTGAAGCCTAGTGCCAAGCACCCTTGCGACTGACACTTAATTAGCCGCCTTGCGAAGACGATAGAAATTCAGCGTGGTTTTCTTAACCTCAATCACAGAAGCTGTAGGGACAACCGGACGCCTAACGAGATAAAACTGTAACCATACAACGTCAGCCAGCCGCCTGGTGGGCTGATTACCGACTGGACTTGCCTTCACTATGATCGGCTGTTACCAGCCTTGACTAGATTGCTAACACGTAAGAACTCAGTAAAACGGCCAACTGGTTAGTCTACTGCACTCATGCTTCTTGAGGTGGTGGCACGCTGTTCACTATATCAGCTATCTGCATCTGTTAATCGAATTTCAATTAAACTTGCCATGACGGAAAACTAGACTAACGTGTAGCCAAGTAAGACTAACGCTCCCTACACTTTTGTATGGTACCAAGAGAAAATCAGATTCACCTGTGACAAAATGAGTCAGAACAATCGTCATTTAGATTCATCAGACTCATTCTATGCATTCGACTCAGCACATTTCTCCAACGTAGCCTTACTTCGATGTGCACAGTGAGTGGTTGCTGACTTCATTCGGTCAAAACGTCATTTCTTTTACACCACGATTGTGGAAGGAGTTTCGTATACGGCATCGAAAGATTCTCACTCTCCAAGGTTTCAGACCGGGACGAAATAGTACAATTGTGTTCGTCCCTAAGCGTTTTAAGAGTGCCCCTTAATAAACCTCCACTTCCACAGATCAAACATAACTCAACATGATATGTAGCAGGCCCTCCTCAGGACTAGTGTGCGCTGATGATTGACTAATATGCATAGTCTTTTAATTGCATAGCCACTAGTTTAAATGGATAACTGATAGAAATAAGTTGGTAAACTACATTGTTGGAAACTTTTCAGAATCACACCTCTCACTTTTTACACACTCATGAATTTGTCGTAACACATGTTTCGATGGTCGCTTTTGACTTGCTGAATGTTGATGCTCTGAAAGACCGTCGATGTGTCCTGCTTTAATTTAGCTCTGGAATCGGGTTGTGCTCGTAAACCACGGACTTCAGTTTATTCTATAGGAAAAACATCCGTCGAATCTAAATCAGGTGACCCTGGAAGCCATTCGATTTGTCTTCTCCGACAGATCACCTATAGAGAAATGTTCTATTCAATCGCGACCGAACAGATTTTGCATAATGAACGGAACCCCCTTGATTATTTTTTGTTTTGCTATGTCCTGCACCTCGTGTTTACACGGCTACTAGTGGCCTACTGATAACATTATAAGTAGTTAATGTTTTATCCTCACTTTCGCTCTCTGTTGGCAGTCGAATTTATGGTAACTAATGCGTAGTCGGTGGTTTTCTTGATTGCCACAAGTTTCATACAACAGTTCTTTCGAAAAACCACAACCGTGTGACCTGAATACATTGTGTTGTTGTATGACAGGCAGTTTTGTTGTGAGTAGTATACTACTCACAAGTAGTATATTACCCACAGACGACATTTCCGAACAAAAGAGCAAGCTGCGAACGCCAGGAAGATGACGGACAAGAAGAGACCATCGGAATAGTGTGTACACGCTACGGCAGAAGTTCCACCAAGGCGAATAGCAGTGGCGTATACGAATGCATGTCTGATGTGCAAATGAATGTACGCGTTTGTGGTTTGATTTTTGACATGACCTATACGGGAGTTTGCGCAATAAACGAATTCTCAGGCCAAGCGTATTTTGCGGTAACAACAGTGTCACTAATCCCAGATTGATTATTAGACGGAGAAAAACTGAAATAATGTCCCATCAAAACAGAAAGAAGGTGCATGTTGAGATTCCGTTTACTCTTAACAGTCGCAAATTAAAAACGTGAAAATTTTATTCGGCATACAGATAGGAACGAACAGTGTTTATAAACACCCGGGCACTGTGTACTCATACCTACAGCAACCCTATAAACTGTCTCAGTTATTTTTGTGCACACAACGTCTGCTGGTATGTTCGGGTAAGCATTGTTTCACTTGGAGCCAATTCCAACCGTGCGACCTTATCTTGCATGGGATAACTGAGTCAGCTTGATCATCTGTTGTCGTCATGAGTTTGGTAGTCGGTGACGAGGGGTTTGGGGTCAGGTTGGGTTCGTTGGTGCGTCATCGGTTGGAGTGTGTTCTGCCTGTGTAAACGTCACTACAACTAGGCAGCGTGAAAGTCAGGTCACATAGACAAACTGTGTTCATGTTTTTAAAAAACTGGTCCTCTAGTGATTAGAACTAAATGCAACCGCGCATTGCCGTACGTTCTAGCCAGAGCGGTATTTTATTCGTACATTGGATCATTCGCCACATGGTCTTCTTTGAATTGCAAAACCAGAAATACATCCTCTTTTAAGTCGTTTCATTTGAATCGTTGCTCTTTTTTAACCGGCAAACTTAGTCGGAGGTGTAACATGACCTACTTGAAGCGGGATGCTATAAACTATTAGATCGAAATAGGATTGGCATTTTCTGGTGTATATTCTACGCTGGAAGAGCTCTCCGGTTTGTTAATCATGTTAGTTCAGGTAGTAGTAAGAAAATAACATTTTCTGACTCAGTTATTGTGTTTATCAAGGGATTCGCGGTAACAGTAACGGCGAATTTATAGCATGTTACTCAAAACGCTTCCATAAGTCTGTGTGGAAATTATCTCCATTATGACTTGAATTTATTCTTACACCACATTACTTACAAGAGGTAACAGAATTTGTATTTATGTTCTGGACTCATTTCATTCGCAAAACCTTTGCTCGATATGAAATTTTCTCGCTCTTATATTGTCAGATTCGTTTGCGGTTTTAGAATAGTTCCTTCAACATTCAGCGAATAACAGTGTTAACTGCACCAGCTGGCACATGGGAACCACCGCTGGTTTCCTCTTATCACACTCAGCGGTATTAGTGTATACAAGAGGCCCAAGAGTGATTAGGCCTAGGGGCCAATTTGTAACAATGTCATGATCGAGGATAGTAAACCCTGTACCACCTGTCACAATACGACCGATTAGAAATATGATACACACACAACAGGCGAATGATAGAAGCATACTGGTGTCATATATCTGCCTTAATCTGAATGGACTGTTCGTCCACCTCAGGAGTTAGCTTATCATAAACTCTGACGGACAGATTGACGTTCGTTTGTTTCTTGGGTCACTACTACGTTTTCTCCTCTTGTGGACATTGTAAATAGTTATTCTTTGCCGTTCAAAACAGTTATTTCAGGACAAGTTCAGACCACACGAATAAAATTGCCTATTTTCTGCCAATATGTTTCGACCGCTCTTGTTGATTACGTTACACGAACAGTGATGAGTAGACACGCATGCATTCAACTAAGTGTTAACATGAATTATTAGTCGTGATGTGGATCGCAGACAGGAACATGATTAAATGAGACATTGTTTGATTAGGTCGTCCTGGCTTACGAGGCATAAATGTTTATCACGTAGGTAACTGTCAGTGCAATATCGATTGAATAACAACGCAAGCTAAACTACGTGATAGTTAATGGGGCGCTGTTTAAAACTATACATGTACACTCTCACGAAGGGGAAGTAATACAGTAAATCTATGTAAACATGTTATCCAGAACTGTGAATTAATAACTTGAATGAACAGCTTATATTCATGACTACCATTCCGTAACACTGTGGTAGTACTAGGTCAATCATCAGGTACTTCTGCACAACTGACCCCGTTTAATCACAGTGTATCACGTCAGCTCCAACAGGACAAAGTCCGTTTGTTAGTTGGATGACTCAGCAGATAAGAGACATTCCCAACCTATATGTCGCAGTTTGTTCCATTCAGATTTTGTCTATTGGTATACCGAGCAGTGCCATTTTTATTGTTATGCAGACATATGCCGCATGTGTTCTTATCGTTTAGCTGGTGTATCTACTCACACAAGTACGAATAACTGTGTGTGTAATATTGCATGTAGCAAAATCAGTGACTTCAGTCATTTATCAATGCTTCAGGTAGTCGCATTTTAAGTTATAGGTCATGGTTCGCCGCATTGATGTTGATTGGGTGGGGTTTTATCCTCATCCTTATATGACAGCGATTTGTGTACGGGTGTACAGACCACCGTTTCTAATATTAACCGTTCCGACCCCTCTGTAGCCTACTTTGATTCATAGTGTACAAAGTGATCTTTATGTACATCCGTTTGATTACCAAAACTAATTCTTCTTTATTTACCTCAGATTCGCAACTTATGCAGACCGTATTGTGTTCGGTTTTGAACGAACGATATTTTTAAATTGAACGGTATGCTGTATCTCACATGGTGGCACCTATGTGTTTCCTATGATTAGACTGCATAGCAAGTCTGTTTTTCAAAATTTAAATTTCCGGCTCGCATACTATTTTGTTGTGACTACCGTTTTGCGTATCACCGGGGATGAACCTTTTTTCCCCATTCCTAGAAATCCATTAAATTGGCATCTGTACACTTTTGTCACCGATCTATAAGGTGGGCGAAAATTGTATCCGATTTTACACTAATTTGATCTGCCGCTCAATCTTGTCATCAAACATTGTTTTCTGCTCTCCTTGCTGATAGAGAAATGAGACGGACGTGATGCAACAACTATATTACGCCGTCTGTCTGGACTCTGTGTAAAATCTCGTGATAGATCCGTCCGCGCTGACAAACGTTACTACCCTTATTTCGAACTTCTGTAGCGAGTAAAATGTTCCGATGGAATCTACTGAGTTAATAACAGAGTAGTTCGTCGCCATGTTGTTCTAGGTAAATTGTCGTCGGCTTATCGTGGAGTGAATAGATGTTGGCGTTTGTGTTTTTAAACGCATCATATACGTATCGCTTATTATGTTAGAGATTGTTAGTTGTGAATTTATATTATTCTCTCAAGTCATCAATTTCCAGTGATTTTAGTTGCATATGTTTACTTCATTCCTGCTACTTGGTGACAACATGCAAAGTTTGTCCTCACTTTACTCACTTCATGTTGGCCCATTGCTAGATCGGTCAATTTGAAATCTAAATTTTATACCCTATTTCGACTTAATTGAGTGTTCGCTGAGTCAGTTACGCCGCTGTTTGCAGTCCTCATTGAGACGAACGACTCACTGTTCATCTGCTCGAATCCATGTCTATCCGTCCATCATTGATCATGCTACTTAAGTGATTGTTGGTCGATGCGTCTTTATAGAATACTTTCTACGCTACTTCATTTACATTTTCTGCAATTTTTTAAGTTGCTGATCTACTTTTTATCGTGTCAGTAGTCAAACGCGTCGTAAGCTGTAAATGACGGTAAATTCTTGTTCAGTTCAATGTTTAAGACTCCCCACTATGAACGCAGTCATTCCATCGTAGCGTTTGTGTATAGTGCGTCGATTTAATATATTTACCTAACTGTATGGAGAGGTGTGTTGTAAATCTCATCAGATACGTTTTTTAAGGAAAAAACTAACTGCTTTCCTGACGCACATTTCAGGTCTGTTTTTGGGTTGTTTTGTTTTCAGTCGTCCAATTATCGATTCTATACACTGTTTATCAACTGACTGTCGATACTGGTAGTATCTCCCTCAGGTTGGACACCACTCGCATTCGATCACAGTCCTTGTATTCAAATAGGTCTTTCGGCCGGCCCACTTCCTAAAGAAGCACTTGATTCGAATTTCGTTCCTATTAGAGCTCATCAGTAGTGCATATCCTTGTCCGAGCCGGGACTTGCACTCCGACCATTATGTTTGTGAGACTAGCGTCTATGTGAATTTCCCTTATCTGCAGCCCTTATTTGTGTTCACTCAAATGCCCCCCTCATCTTTTACATAGACACGATTCATCATTGTCCCCAAATAGCCATGCTGCTCAAATCTTCCATTTTCTTGACTTGGTTGACTGTCCCAAACACAACCGAACCTAATTAGTCTCCGTCACTATGCCCCCGTACTGTTTAATATACTTTACTAATTTTACAAAAATTACTGCGGGTACAGACGAAATGTAATTGTACAAGGTCATTTCAAACATACTGTATTTGTCATTCCACTGTGTACCCCTTGTCATGCCTTTTGCCTGCTCTCTCCTCTCTTTGTACGTTCAGGGGTTTCATTTCTACTCTCAGTTGAAAACAGTGACACAACTGTGGAGATCCGATGAAGCCAGTAGCTCAGTCTCCCCGGCTACTTCAATTCCAGTCATGCGGTAAAATGTCATTTTGACATTTGATCTCCCTATCGGTCTTGTTCAGGGAAATGAAACTGCTGTCTTGTTGTCTTGTCAGTTCTTGATCACTTTTTTGATATGCTTTTTTATGGCCTACAATTTTTTTATTTTGATGATTCTTTTAATTAGTATCATCAATAAATTGGATTCACTGCTTGAACTATGACTTGCTTCTTGTTTTTGTGACGTCGATGCTCGGATTCTCGGCATCCCTATCGTTTATTGTCACTGTGACAATTCGCAACGATGCTGCGACTAGCCTTTTTCAGTTTCTAGATGTTTTCTACACTTTCCATATTTTTCTGTATTCATCCGATGTGTTTTTATGTGAGGTTAACTATTATCGGGGGGAGGGGGAGGGCAGGTTGATCTAGATAGGCAAACGAGTTTCAGCTGAGTTCCTTGGCTGAGGCGTTTACTTGACGAAGCAACAAGTTCGTGGTGTTAGATACGGTTTACCTATATTGGGTTGCAAACGTTATTGCTATTCTCAACTTGCAGACTTCAGTTCGTCAAGCCCCCATATGTCTGCTAGCTGCTGTGAGTGGCTATCGAGGTGATCATCATCATATCGTCCGTTTTACTCTGTTGGTAGCATGATGCGCAGGCCGTCACTGCGTATCAAAGTTCAACCTGTAGGCATTCTTTAGGGACACTTCGCCCAAATGTGATTGCACTCGCTTACGAGCTTCAGTCTACCGGTGTGTTTATGAGGGAGAGAGGCACGCATTCCGTTGATAAGGGAGGTGTGTGAACTGGGTAACCATTGTTTATGGTAGAGCAGTCGAAAACGTAAACGCGCACGATCTATGGCCTGGTAAATTTCTCTGTGTATTATCAAGTGCGTACTACAGAACAGGAGATTATAAAGCGGAAAACAGGGGTCAATTTTGAAACTAGACTTGTAAGGAAAACACACGGTGGATCTGTTCGCTAATCAGACAATAGCATCACTACCATGGGAGTGATAAACTAACAAACGAGTTTTCCCGCACGCACAGTGGTAGACACCAACTCGAAGCGGTAAATTTTTATCGGGTTACGTGTAATTTAGTCAAACGTAGGGCCATTACCCCCTTGCAAAACAAAGGCAAAATTCCATACAAATTATGGCATATGGTTATGGATGCAACACTAAGTTGACAGCCACCTTTCGCGAGACTTTTTGCACTGCTCCACTTTCTTAACAACTACGACAGACCTTAGTCAAATGACTCAGTATTTACACTTACAGGCCTACACTAAATCATGGTATCGCTGGAATTGTATCTATTATATGCACAGCTCACATTATCAGATTTGATCCTGGCAGTTTGACTTTGGTCTTCTTGTTAGTGCAGAGTGATTCATTTTGCATCTTATTAGTCTGTGACTTAGGATTTAAAAGTGATTGGCGATTTTTTGCATCTCCCCTTAAAGCGCTTTTGTGTCCGCTATAATTTTATAAACCGGCTCATTATTATTAATACAGAAATGCAGCATGCGTGTCAATTTGTACTGACGATCCCACCGTGATAACCGCATCCCAATTGATTAGGTTCTGATGCACAATACCTGGTCCTACTCAGTAGGCTTCAGGCAAACCAAGACATTACTTTAGCACATTACTAAAACGTATTATGATCTTCCGTGTGTTCTTATGCTGATTTGTCCACTAAGACATATCGCTCTTCGACTTCGTACGGCGTGAGAATGCGACGTGCTGACCTACTGTTACGGAAAGCCGTTCATTGGAGCAAGCTCTTTATTGCCCACTTCGCGCGCTGGCTATTATGGGGATTCTAGCCCACAATGCATCGAAATTTTCTATAGTGGATTTTCGCCTGTCGTTTTTTTTTGCCCGTTGGACTGATTTCGTACAGCGGTGACTTGTTCGATCTCACTTGTCCAGGATTCATCTGCGATATTCCACTGATTGTTGAAATAATCGCTCCCCGGACTTGGTAACCCATCTTACTCACGATGACAAATCATCTAGTTAGACACTACAACAACGGTTGTAACAATGAATTTGCTGTGGAACCTGTTGAGAACAGCAGAAATGGACCACCACGTTGTAACTGTAACCGTTGGCTGATATAGACGGGTTCTCGTCCTGAAAAAAAATTGTAATTTAAAAGATTGTGTACTTCATTTTTGATGAGTATGCCCACTAGCGGGGCTCCTGTGGACCTTTTTGGAAATATTCTGGATTGATCTGTTTTCTTGAGTCATCATCATCATCATAACAGCCATGAGCTTGACCAAGAGGTACTGTGGCTCGGGCTGCCGTTCACCTCAACATTGACGTGGAATATCCTAGAAGAAAACATTACTAAGAAGGTTGAAAATTATTAAAACAAGTCTAAGCGGAAGAACTAGAAATGGTATAGATACAGGCACGCCATTGACTGCGACACATCGCCATCTCGGATAGCGTCTCTAACCAGCGGTTTGAGTGATCATGAGGACCCCATCCAGGCAGGCGACACCTACCCACTTTGTTCAATGGAGCAGTCAAGGTCTTCATATTTTGTCAACGCACAGGTTTATAATGCATGTCTGTTATGTAATTGCTAACCGCCAACAGTCTGATGGAATAACAAACTTATTGAACAGGCTAGTAAGCCATCATCTACTTTCTGGACTAAGGGAATCTTGAACCTATCTGGTTAGCAGGAATTACTAATTTTGGAAGTTAAAACAAATTCCTGACAAAATGTACACAGCATTCAAACAACCAGTTCCTTAGTGGGAAACCTCATCGACTCATAACATAATGACGAGGAAATTCGGTATGGTGGAATGTATTGTAATTTGACTCAAATAGCCAAGTGAGTGATCTACCACTAGGTTAACCACTTGTTCCTCCCATTGACTTCAGAGAACGAATTGAACTAATGAGTAGCAGTCAGTATTCGCTCCCAGTACATTTTCTCCATCTCGGAAGAGTTATGCAGACCAAACGGTTGAAGAAATAGTTAGATGGATCTTTAGGCGAATTGTCAAAAAGAGTTGTTTGCATTTTCGCAGTCTATGCTATATAGCTCTCCCGTTGGTTAACCTGTTAGTCGAATTCAAATCACAGCCTAAGTAGCATAATGGAAGAAGATTACTGTTCTCTGCCTCTACTAAGTCCGCATGGTAGCTTATGATCTCACCTCTGCTATCGCCTCAAAAACTGCTGTTTGTCGGTTTCATTTAGGTGAGATTAGTGTTCAGCATTATGAGATATTTCTAGTCTGTGATCCACTTCAATTAGCTTCAAATGATATCCATCATTCGAAATGCCCCTTCAGTTGTACCTGGTAGCCTTGTACCTGTTCAATCGTTCTCAAATCTGTTTTCCAACAAACACAAGATCGCACGATGTCTCCAAGATCCAGGTTGTTCTGCCGTCGTTTTTGTAATTTGAAAAATGGATTTCTCACTTATCGTGTAAACAACTACACGTCTCAGAGTGCACGAGTAAACAACCAGATTGGATTTGTGAACTCGAAAACATGACTGAATCTGGTTCGGTTGCTAGCGTTCATCCGGGTAGAGTTCATATTTGGCTGTGATGGAGAAAACGGTGGATTTGAGGACTATTCTGCTTGCCTCGTATACCTGTTTTGCCTTCCTGGCATATTCATCATAGGCATCAACGAGATTAAAGTCTAAACCTATGTGCAGTGTGTACGATTGAAGGTACTCTCACGTGCTGCTCAACAAACACCGACGTTAAGCTTCAAAGCTGGGAAAGGATTTGCTCGTTCTATCACGGCCTATTGATTACCAACCATCGCAGATTGTGCTATTCGGCCGATTGACCGCGTATCCTGAATTTTCCGGACTACGCAATGGAGGATTGTCATGTTGTTAATGTGAGCACTAAATTTGATACAGACTAATTGATGAAAATAATGGTAGTCGAACAGCAGTTTTGGTGATATCTTTGTCATAAACAATCTACGTCCCTGGACCATGGAGTAAAATATGTCGTACACAAACATTATATACAATATCTCTTGGCGACAACGGGAGGTCATTTCGACTCCACGAATGTCCCTGGTTAACAAAAGCCACACTTACCTGTGTATTCTCACTGATATCTTTCCATTAGTGTTACTGGCTTGGATCAACAGTAACCTGGAGATGAGTAACAGTGTTAGAATTGATGTTTCTTGTCTGAGACATCGCACACCGAACTGAAAGTTGTGAGTCTCCGCCAGAATAGCTCGCTGATCTGTGTGGTGAATAGTGTGGACAATATGTAATATGCTGGATAAGAGGGAGAACCAGAGTTCGCCAGTAATCGTTTATCAAGAACACGTAACACCACTACGAAAGTAAGAAACAATATGAAACATTACGTCACCGTTCGGTCAAACGGTCTTCAGTTGGGGCCTCTTCTTTGGAGACTGCACAAATCGCCGATTCTGCAACACAATGCGCGTTTTCTCAGTTTTGATTTCACTTTACGAATAAGAACATCATTATTTGCTAGTTATCTTTGTTTCAATACGCGATTCTCGCTTGTAAGTACAGAAAGGCGGGAAAATTGCGTGGCAAACAAACGGAAAATTACTAACGTTTGATTACTGCTACTGTCCAAACAACGATAAATTCTGATACCTCCTGCTCGTTTGTGTGGCGGACGGAGATTGATGTGAGTTATCCTGACGCGGCGTAATCTGCAAGACAGCGGGAGTTAAGGCTTTCTCGAACACCCTACCTGAATTCAATGGCTCAAAATTCTGACCTGCGATGGTCTAATGATGTCCGTACCTTTTTGAGCTGGCCGCATGACAGCACCTTTGATTTTGAACATAATTCACTTCAACTAGTTTCATGGGTGCAGACAAGTTAATAGATATCGATTGCTGTGTTGCGCACGCGCTTGTGCGTCTATTTTTGTCAAATGCGGTACAAAATGATTAGAAAGGACACTGCTGAAGTGTCACTTCGCAAACCCCTAAAGTTACTACCATCCAAATTCACAGTGTTTACTATCTGGCCATATGTGATTGGCTTCAAGTCTGTTCGCGTTGCGATCAGTTTCATGATTTAATTCGAGTCAGTTGGAGTCACTTTTCCACAGTGATATCGGCGATAACCGCTTGTGAGGCGGGTGCGCTGCGGCAATTCACATGACGTTAACGGTTCAGTAAGCCTACGCCGAATTGGTTTTCAACAGGTCTCATAGCCCTAGCCCGGTTCTGAGTTGGATTGATAGGATCTTGTAATATTGGACTCAGTTTACCCAATGGAAGAATCATACATCACTTGATTTTCGACCTACTCTAATGGCAACATCATTGCCAGAACCCTGGAACAGCGCTGCGTGTATCAAAGTTGTAAAACACATCAACTAGCAGTACTGTGTTGTTAGAATGGTCCGCACTCGACAGGCCGCCGATGCTTGGATGATATGAGTTGTGCAGACACTAAGTTGGTCTGTGGCGAAATTGAATAGAAGTGGGCAGTCTTGGTTGAAATTCTCGTTGTTTACTCCCAGGGCAAAACTTCCAATACCGGCTTAACCTCGTTTAGTCGAAACAACCGGACGCAAATTCAAGTCGGCACTTGACTCGAAGAAGCTCTTTCCCATGTGGCCATCGATGATCTGTGCAATATAATTTGATTGGTTTGGAAGATCTCACAATCATATGTTATGTTCTACAAGTATGTGCGTCCGTATGCTGTAATGGGGAACAAGTTGGCCACCCACTCAGTCCGATGCTAAGCAGCGTCTCGGAGTAATTCAAGAGACCAATCAACTCCGGGGACATGTGGATTACCATAATTGGTGGTAATCGGTCTACTAAACAAAAAGTGGCACATGGAACTCACGCCAAATCAGCATTCCGTCCCCGGAATGGTTTCCCTTCTGTCTCAAGTCACTAGTTAAGTGCATATACGAACACAGGCGCGAACCGTTGACTCCTGTTGTACCGTATATCGAACCTCTTGTCTCCTCGGTCACTGATTCTGTAAGGAAAAATCTGACCATAAGTGGAGTGGTCACTTCGTTCGACTATATTAGGTATAGTCATCACTGCACACATCGGGAAATCGGTTTTGCGACCTGTGACTGATTGCCGTAATTGTGGTCCACACCCATCCGCTAGATCATTGGGTTACGCCTCCTTTTTTTCATGTGCTGAAGCTTATCAACTGTTTGTATTTGACTCGGCCAACCGCTTGAAAGAAACCTCTATCGATACCTTCCGTGGTATGCTTGTTAGACAGATGTATATCTGAAGTTACTGAGCAGTTTACAGGTGAAACCAACTGACGATCAAGCACGTTCCTGTGCATTTCATCTGTACAGGCATCAGTGCAGTTGCTAAAATCGTTTTCAGTCTGATGTTATTCATCTCGTCAGATCTATGCTTGCCAACTGGTATTAAGTTAAACGAATGGAGGTTAACGGATATGTTCTTGGGCCTGTCTATCGACGCATTTAAGGTGAGAACTTACATTACCCTTTAACACCGTTAGGTCTGGTTACTTTCTTATCTTTTTCGGTCTTATTTCTTGCAATAAGCAACACATTAAAACAGCAAACAGTTCCTGCCTCACAACAATATCTTCTGCTTGACTAGGCTCCACTAGGTCAGTTTGCTTGTGTTCGAAAGCCAAATACCCTAGCGATAAACGAATGAAACCGGGAACGTCCATGGTGAAAAGGAACACCAGTCCATTGAAATCTTGAGAGATATCATACACTACAATACTGGTCAGTGAGGGTTAGGCGCGTATCGAGTTTCACTTATAGCCGATAAATTGCCATTAATCAGACAAACTATTACCTGTGGTTGGTTGTTTCATACTCCACGTTTCTTAAGATGCTGTTCATCACTAATTTTTGGGCTACCATCTCTACACAAATGTTTTATGCGCACGTTTATGTAACGCCGGGAAAGACTACCGCCTTTAATTCTGGCCGAGCTGATGCGCAAATCACTATGATATTGCTTCGGATTCATTTTCTATACTAGTAGTCAGCGGATTGACATATTTTTCGAATCGAACATCAGCCGCACTTAATCGTAGTCTTCGCATTCAGATAAGTATTTTGACCAGCCCATTTCAAACGGAAGCATTAAACTCGAGTTTCGTTTTTACTAAGGCTCATTGGTAATGCATATTTTCGTCCGGACGGGAATTTGCACTCAGTCCCTTGTGTTTGTGAGACCAGTATGTTAACCACAATTTTGAAAAATCTAGATTGCATCTGATCTCGGATGCCTCTCTCAATAGAGCTACGAAGCAACACCGTCAGTCTTGAAAACTCATTTTGAGATTCAGTTACCTACCCGTCCCATTGTATCAGCTAAAACCCACAAGCTGGTCTTAAGTGTGGACTACCTTAATGGGACCCCTCGTGCTTAACCTACATCGTTTTCGTTAATATCAAACGTCACTTTTCTCGCTAGTTCGAATCCAGACGCATCCCAGTGTTGTTCCTTATATTTTCTGCTTACGTGCGGATTTAACAAAGGGTCTCCTGGAGTTCACTCAACTGTGACATCACCGGTGATGATACTTGAGAACCACGACGTAACGCAAACTGTGAATTCTACCTACCTACTGGTAAGAAATAGACCGGACGATCAGTATACACAGTCTGGATAATTGAGGATGTCTTGTTCTTATCACCTGTTGCTTAGGAGAGGCTCAATTTATTTATGGCCCATTTGAAAAAACGCATGATTATGCTGGGTAGTGAATACCAGGAAGTATGAGGTGGTCAGTCCAGAGAGCACCGGCTTACTATATAAACTATCCAGAAAGTGTCTTATTTGGTCGTAACCGACATCCGTAAATGGGGATGTCTGTATGTGTTCTGGACATATTTGGCGCGGGTTTACTGTAACCTGGTCAATAGGATGGTCCACATGCTCGTCGTAATCTGAGAAGGCAAACAACCTCGATCAGTGATCTGAACAGTGCTACGAACAGTGTTGATGTATGCACTTTTATGTGACTGGAGAGACGGGAAAAGCATCGTGATCAAGAAACTGCCAGTCGATAACATTACTTCCCGTATGTACTAAAGGTTTTTGAGTTAACATGATTTGGTCATCACTCGCAGTTGATCACAGCTTTTCCGTGTTCATCGACTTCTCAGTCCTTACCGAAAAGAAGTTCTATACTCCAGTTTCGCTCTTGTTTAACCTCGTCGGTAGTCCGTATTCTTTTTACAGTCAATATTCAAACTACAGTCTATCTTCCATTGTGTTCTTCCGGCACTCATTGTTTAATATTGTATCGGATTCAACTGAGATTCAACACGATATACAGTTCACCCCTAATCACACAACGGAGTTTTTTCATGAAAAGAAATAAATCGGCCAATGGAGTTTTGACTAATGCTCGAGATTTGTCGTTTACAGTCACGTATCTGCTGAGCAGATTGAATCGTTAGTATAGCGGTCAGCAGTGAGCGCACACCATTTTAAAGTGGAAACAAATACTGTACTGCCGTTGTCTTGAGTACGTTACCCAAGACAAACTGGATCGCCGGATTCTTGCGATCTATACGATTCGCAAACAGGTGACATACTACTCAACTCTGATAATTATATTAAAACGAAGGAAGAACTTTCACCATTCAAGGGGACGATCAACATTAGCGGTACTGAGATGTATGGATAACCTTAGGAATCGTACTTGAGTACACACCTTACACATACTTAACGAGAACAAGACTTCTGACTGATTGCAGTAAGCACTTGTTATTCATGGAACCAGAACACAGATTTATAGATATACAACATAGTCCGTAATTAATTGAAATCAGTGGCTTGTGGAACATCACAAGCCATAATTCGATTGTTCAACTACTGATCAAAGAGCATGGCGAAAAACTGGAGATGTAACAATGAAGTCGTCTGTCCAATCCTGATGTTATATCCTGTAGTGAATTTGGATGAGTCCGCTACTGACTTGTCTATTTTGTCAGAGCTTCATCATCATAACAGCCATGAGTCTAACCAAAAGATACTATGGCTCGGACCGCCGTTCACCTCAACAGTGACGTGGAATATCTTAGAAGAAAACGTTGCTAAGAAGGTTGAAATTTATTGAGAGAAGGCCAAGAGGAAGAAGCGGAAGTGGTATGAATACAGGTACGCCATTGACTGCGACACATTGCCATCTCGGGTAGCGTCTCTAACCAGCGGTTTCAGTGATCACGAGGACCCCATCCAGGCAGGCGACACCTACCCACTTTGCTCAGTGGAGCAGTCAAGGTCTTCATATTTTGTGACCACGTTGTTGCTTGACCACCACGTGGTTTGACCCAACTGTTGGTGACCTCAGCATATAATGCCCGGTACGGTAAACGATCAGATGGCACACGGAGTACGTGACCTAACTATCGCAAGCCTTGCAACGTAATTAGCTGACCAACTGATCGCGCATCCCCAGTGGTCGGGTGTACACGCCGGCGAACCGACCAACTCCTCACTCGCTCA
>JTDE01003742.1:0-13876 GCA_014338405.1 Paragonimus skrjabini miyazakii | reverse complement strand
CACCAGGACCCCATCCAGGCAGGCAAAACCTACCCACTTTGCTCAGTGGAGCAGTCAAGGTCTTCATATTTTGTGACCACGTTGTTGCTTGACCACCACGTGGTTTGACCCAACTGTTGGTGACCTCAGCATATAATGCTCGGTAAGGCAAACGATCAGATGACATACGGAGTACGTGACCTAACCATCGCAAGCTGTGCAACGTAATTAGCTGACCAACTGATCGCGCATCCCGAGTGTTCCGGAATACGCGCCAGCGAACTGCCACATTGCTCACGCGATCAGTCCACTTAATATGGGCCAAATGACGGAGACAACGATGGTCAAACACAGCAAGCAGGTTGATATCTTCTTTGTGAACAGGCCACGTTTCCGAATCATAAAGCAAAATGAAACGCACACATGCATTATATGCCCTTCCTTTCAGCGACAACCGGACGTCTTTTCGACGCCACAGATGACGCAAATTGGCAACGGCAACTCGTGTCTTTGCCATCTTCGCTGATATCTCATCAGCAATATTACAGGCTGATGAGATGGTGCTATCCAAGTATGTGAAACTGTCCACAATCTCAATCTGCAATGAAGAAAGTAGGAGTTGAAGTATCCCAGTCTTGAAGCAACACTTTGCACATTGAAGGTGCAAAGCGCACTCCATACAAACCAGCTCGGTCGCTCAACCTGTCCAGCATGGTCTGCATGTTTTCGGAAGAGGGGCTAAGTAAGACAATGTCGTCCGCGTACTCCAGATCGGTCAGTCTAATGCCAGGAAGAAGCTCAACACCAAGCCCACTGGACTCATGAAACGCACCCTCGAGAATGTCAGAGTTTAGATAAGCCTTGAATCGATTGGTTTTTCTCCACGTTTCCGACGAGGTTAGTCAGATAGTAGAATAGCTTTCTACTCCTCCTTGTGTATTAACAATGTAAGGGCAGTTTGCTACTCACCCTTTCATGTCAATTGGTGAATGTTTCAGTACCTCCACAACCTACTCCTATCTTAATAATGGGTTATCGCTTCAGTTGTATATCTGATATGACATACGTTCATCGCCAACCACTGAAACGGTAGTCATCTCGTATCCAACACAAGGAGTGTCTTATCTTGAACACTAGAGATGGATTGTTATTCTGTTGCACACTGAGCCGTCAAGCTGAGACACAGAGTGACTTGATCAGACATTGAACGATGCTGGTATGGAAGTATAGGAGTGCGGCTAAAGCACTCTGATCGAAATTTTTGTCTTCATGGTGGACAAAACCAGTACTGACTGTTGAACGTCTTCCAGTTGGATGAGCATTATTTCGGTGAACACTGTACATTGAAGAACAGTATTGCCTTTAGAACGACGTGATTCTGCATAACAATATGTCTTCATTTTCTCTTTCCCCGGCTTATGTTAGGCAGCTGGTGATCCGCGTAACCAGTAATTTCTGTTTAAATGAAAGAAAATGGAGCAATGTAATTTTTAGGTAGACGGTCGATTTCACCAAAGTGGTTGTTTGCACTTCCGGGATAAAATTTGCAAACCGTATTATCCGTTTTGACTTTCACGTGTTTACTACTGTTTACCGGTCTAATGCCTTGTGTTCCGCGCTGCTATCACGACTACACCTTATGATCGAAATTTCTACTTGTTTGACCGAGGTCAACCTTCGCAGTGAAAACGAGCTCTTATTCATTAGACCACAGTTCGTGAAGGTATCGTTTAAGATTAGAACAATGTGGTTAATTCCACACCATCCCACAGTCAGTACTGGGTGTCTAAGACGTTATGGAAACCCTATAGGAACGACATACTGCTTGGTGTATCTCACCAGGCGTATACCGCAGTAGTAATCACTACTGCGATGACCTACTATATATATATATCCAAGCCCTATGTAAATATATTAAATTGGCTTCCATTTTGGTTTCATTTTTGAAGGCACAATGTGCTCACTGTAACTGTTATGTATAATTCCATCGCTTCGTGCCAGTGAACATGTTAAAACCTCAAGAAATCCCCTCTGAATTTTAGAAATAATCTATTTCTTTTCGCTTAAGCGGATGCTGTTCTTCTGGTGAACAGTTCGTTCTTGTTTCAGTCGAAACGATTTAAATTCTGTTCGGAAAATCAGGAGCGTCAAGTCCTCGTTAAATTTCAGCACATCAGAATAAATATGTGCAACCGACACCTGGGGTACAACTTCAAAGATAATAATTTTTTGGCCGTAGGTGGGGCCACAAATTTTTACGTATGTTCCACTCCGAGATTAGTGCTGCAGCGGCTGCTCTGATTCATAAGATAGATAATTGTGAATGACATAACACAGAGGCAGCTTCAAAAACAGATTGGTGCACGACCGTATCATATTGATAAACTGAATCCGTGTTTGTTCATTATTGGCCGTTTGCGTACAACTGAAATGATGCTAGGCGTACTTTCGATGCATTTTTGCTACTGCTTTAGATTGGGTCATAACCACAATCCATTCGAAAATGTCGGCCACTGAGAGTTTGCCAACAAACATGGTGAGGCACATTAGTCAGGGGTGAAAGTACTCTCAACTATGTTGCTTGAAATAAGATTGCGGTAGCCCAAAATGAGACAGTTCCGCCTATTTGACTAATGTGTTGAAAAGACCTGAACGATGAAGGCCAGAACAGCACCTAATGATCTCAGGATACTGAAGCCACAATATCACTTTTATAGAGAAAACGGTGCCCACATTAGCAACTGTTATTCGGTAAAAATTTTGTTGCGTTTTGCTTGGTCCGTTCATTTTAATTGTTTGATCAATACTCACAGGCGAAAATGGTTGTGTTCACATATGCCTAATGTGAGGACAATGGCACAGTGGTCAACACGGTTGCCTCATGAAAGCGTGGCCAGGGTTCTAGTCGCGGCCAACGTGGCAAGGATATGCACTACAAACGAGCTCTAATGAGAGCGAAACTCGAGTCTAGTGCTTCTGCTGTTCGAAAGGGGCCGACTGGGAATGCAACCCCCCGATCAATATTAGCTGTCTGACTTTCATCCGAGCATTTCGGTTATCCAAATCTGTCACACCTCCAACTAAGTTACTTTAACCGCCACCTTTTGCAAACAAGGTCGATGCAGCAGCCGGTCGCAATTACGATTGTCTGGCGTTCATCAACATCAGGTTTGCTCGAAGTAGGTTGTTGGTGAGTGTTGATTGACCGCATGTTCTTTAACGAGGAAACCACTCCAGTCCAATCTGACCACCCTTGTTTTCTTCTATTATGACTCCCACCCTTCTCTAATAGACAGGCAAATTGTAGGGTGCTTTGGTTAGTGTGACTTGAACGTCATTCACAATTGATCTTAGCTTGCACATTCTCATGAACGTCTCAGTTAGTCACTTTCAAAAAACTTCTACGGACGAGTTTCGCTCTTGTCAGCAACGTATACTTTTGCCAGAGCCGGGATTTAAACTGTGACCACGCTTTCATGAGGCAGCCATGTTGACCACTGCGCCACTGACCTCACAACAGTCAGGACTGAATTATGCTGTGAAAAATACTCAGCCACGTTCGATTGGAATTAACAGAATAGCTGCTGCTCCTCCTGTAGGGGTGCGACTGATTAGTTCATTGCGCAGGACGGCCAATCAGACTCGTTTGACTCATTGTTTTGAGGTATGTTACAAGTCGTTCAGCTGACTGTAAATTGCAGTAAGCCGACGCAATCTAACGTGTGTCATGAACACAGTAACATTTTCACCTATGATTCTGTGTTGTAACCAGAGGAGGTACGACCAAGACCACGTGCACCCCATCAGTAGTACTGATTCCCTCTTACACCACAATTCTAAACGACCACGATAGTTGTGAACAGTGTTGTTTGTAGTTCGGGTTGTTGGTTTCAGCATTGGTATGTTCACTGAGCTTAGCATTTAGGTTGCAAACGTTTCATCACCAAATGAAATGACATAATCAGTGCGTAAGTGTTTCTACGTATTGTTTTTGAGCGCCCAAAAACCATACACTGAAACAGTTACGCACTGATGATGTCACTTTGCTTGGTGATGAAACGTTTGCAACCTAAATGCTAAGCTCAGTGAACATACCAATATCTAAACGACCACATGATTTGTGATGGCAGCCTTAGTTAATTCCCTTTCCATTGGTCTTACTTCAGGTGTCACTCATCGGTCTCAGCTGAACGTTTGGCTTCAGTCAGTGTATTCTCTTCTAGAAATATTATTTCCACTACCAATTACTCGTGGTGTCTATACATAACACTCAAAATCCTGTTACAAACATCGGTGGTCGAACTATTGGGTAACAGGTTAAATGAATTCGATGATTCTATCACTTTAGAGAAGTTCTGACCGCGTGGTCCTTGATGAAACCAACGGAATGGTTAGCTTGTCCTCTGTTGAGACCATCTTTGACTGGTTTGAAATCTTTCAATCACCGCATAGTGAAAGTTGTATTTTCAGTGCCAAATTACGTATACATGCTATCATTCGAGTGCAGATTCCCTACGCGTCGCTTAGATCAAGGATGACAAACATAATTTGACCCTGCATTTCGCACTGACCTCAAACTGTTTGGATTCTCGTGAGCTATCCCGTCATAGATAATGACATCTCAGTTTCGGTATTTTACAATGATGTTCAACAGTCCAATCAATTGCTTTGTTCCTTTGGTCAATGGGACCTTGCCTCTTGTCTGTCTGATGTACGCCCACGTCAAAGACTATCTTACGTCCGTTTCCGTATGTCGTCAACCGGTCGTGTAGAGGTCACCACTATCTGAGTTAGGAGTAAGCTATTCAACGCTGTTTCAGAAAGTCCTCTTTCTGGTCAGCGACGTTCGACCTGAGGTATTCGAGAGTTTGGATGATTTGTAGAGTATAAACGGGCGGCTCATTTCCTGTGATCGCGGTAGTCCAATTTCAGGTTGGTTGAATATTTTGGTAAGTACTTACAAACGTGTATTGTTAGCAGTTTAGAAAACATGATCCACAAATGACCATCGAGTGTTCCTCCGTAATACAGACGCTAAAGATCGGGTTTCGATTAAAACCTAGTGTCGTACAAGACAACACTTTATTTATAAGTAAAACTCAAATCTATAGCCCAACTCGTTCCTCTATTTTTACTGGTCGGTGGCTTGTTTGAGTTCATTGGATAGTGTATCATTTGTTTTGTGCCTGTAATGTTGTTTTTTGATCCAACGTTGCTGTCCGGTTTGTTGGTCATCTATTGTGTGTTTGTTGATTACGCGGTGTTGGTCGTCCTGTTTGATTGCACCAATCAATGAGTATCACTATTTGATTGCCATATCGTGTGATTATTGGCGGGTATAATCAGATTTCCGATTGGTCGTCGATAATCATCATCATCGTTTGGTAACACCTGTACGTGCCTCCAACGCCTGAATCAATTCTGATGTTTTTACAGATCCAAGGCTAATACTGAAATTCAACTCCTTGTTAAGAAGTTTACTTTCAGCTTCCGACAATATGCGATCCGACAGGGATCTTCACGTTATGACCTCAGGTGAACCGTAAACCCATCCATCCTATTGGTAGCTTTTCTGCAGAACACAAGCCAGTTAAAGATTGCCTCATATGAAGTCTGTACACTGTAAATTTTCTGACTTAAATCGGTTGATAAAGGCTCTTTGAGAAGGCCGAAACGTTACGAAACTCATAAGTCTTCGGCTGTAACTCACTATGGCTTAACCAAGGGGTTGTGTAGTAATGAACATCAGCACAATCTCGCAGTATATTTTCTCACATCCATTCTGTTTACGGTTAACGAGTACTAGCTTAAGATTCCTGTTTTTACATTGACGACTGTGGTGGTAACCAGAAAGTTTTGTTGTATTATTCCAACAATACCCTTATTGCGTTTCGTCTACTTCCGATTTGCTGTAGCGTAATTATCTAAATCGTTTGTGGTACGGATATGACAAAATTGTTCTTGACATAAACAATCCTCTCTTCGTACAAATACCCAGAAGACCTAATTGTTCGATTGCCCGTTCAACCATGTCAAAGTTTTGGTCGATGATTTATGTGACAAAATCGGTTATTTTGTCTGAGTTGTGCAGCTGAGAAACGGAAGTCTGTCATTAGAGTCTGGAAGAAATTGTCCCGCTGTGCTTTCAATGAATTGTACGGAAACATATATATACATGTGCATATGTATATGCATGTATAATAGATCGAAGAGTAGGACACGACAGATCAACGTACCATGACTTGCCAAACGCTTACCGTTGCCCTGTTCGTAGCACTGATCTCTCTAGGTCTGGTGCCCAACACTGAAGCAATACAACGTGAGTCTTTCCAAAGCAGTATACTTGTAACTGTTTCAATTTTATAAATCATTTTTTTTGAATTTACATAACGTTTCTTGTTCGAACACAATCAACTAACCTAGTTAGTGATGGTATGTGGTAGCATCTATATATTTCGTGTTACGGGCGTATGTGGAACGTTTCGCAGTGACATTCTACATTCACTTACATCATCATTAAACACTATCCTAATTATACTGATCCACGTACGTACTCAACTATTACCCAACTGACTGACAGATGTGGCCCGACATATAGTCCCCTAGGTTGACGACAAGCCAACTGAGATTAGGAGAAAAGAAAAAATGAAGTGTTTTAAAAGGAAGTAAGCGACAAACCTACGAACTTACTTGTGTTTGTGAATGCAACATTTTGCAAATATGATAACATTTTTGAAAATCCTGAGGGCTGCTTTTCTCATCGTGTTCATAGTGGGTAGGGATTTCAACGCTAGTTATCGCGTCAGTAGCTGGTCACCTGATCAGGTATGGCAGGCTTTCGATACAGTTATGTGAAGCTTGTCTGTACACGGCGTATAAAAGAAAAACCATCACTGAGTGCACATCAACGTGTAAAATCGCCAAAATTCTGGAAATGAATACATTTGAATGGGAAAATGATGAGGTCTAACAAGTGCAAAACGGGAATAGAATACTTCATTCCGAAAGCGGTCGGATGAAAATCCAATAGGAATGTGGAAGCTTAGGTCAGTTATGAGTAATGTAAAACTTTTATTAAACAATACACTTTGCTAATCACGAAACTCAAAATGTCGTTCAAAAAGTTTAATATCTGTGAGATTAACTTGAAGAGAAATCCTAGTCCTCGGGTCTTCCGCTAGAGTTGACAAGACAGTTACTGTATCACTACTCGTGAAGATCGGGCAGTCTGGGTATGAACGTGCCCGGACACGAACGTGGCTGAGCACCTAAATATGCTAATTCAATCGTACCTAAAACGAGGTCCATCGCACAATTGTCAGCATGTTCATTTCGAGATAGCAATGAACTGGATTCAAATCTCCTCCATGGGAAAGTTTTACACTGCTGTCATATTTCTACAAAAACGAAACTCGGGTCTAGTGCTTCTTTTCGAAAGCGGCTGGCTGAAAGTGTGTGTGAGAATACGAAAGCTGCGATCAGTTGTGAGTGTTGTTCAAAAACGTCCCCATCTGCTTACAAATAGCATATCAAAATGAAGTAGAAGCGGTTATTGTCTAGGTTGTTTATGAGGTATAACCATCCGGATATAGTTAAAAAGACGCATTGATCTCGTGAATCAAGGGAAGTCGATGATTTATTCGCTATTCTCCGAGACGGATGATACCCCTACAGTCGTTATTCACACAGTTAGTCTGATTGATGTTTGCTAACCTGAACACGGAACGACAGAGCGATGACGAAACTTACCATGCGTTTTGTTTGAGTTTGTCCATTTTCATGATTGCACAACCTGGTGAACAATACATTAATTGAAGCAAACTAACTAATGCCATCCACATATTGAATATCGGTGGCTTTAGGACTTGGTTCAAACAGGCGGTTCCATGATCCACTTATCGGTTCGACCCATATTGTTCTACCGTTCCGGTACTAACGTAGCGATCGTGCTATGTTACGGATACCACAGCTATCCAGTAGTGGGCACCAGAGCATAGATTTTGACATTGAATTAATCGCAGGAAAAATACCAGAAGAAACATCGGAGTGCAACACCGCATGAAATGGTTCTTGGCGCGTAAGGGAACGTAATGAAACTGAACATTGGCGTCTGTGACAACTGTGAACGTCCGACCCTAGTGTTGTGCTCTAAGAACGCGGATGGCACAGGGGTTATTTATTCGAGAAAGCAACACATGGATTAGGCGCTTGAACAGGACCACAAACAAAAACACTCATTTGCATACAGTATTCGGCCCAGACCGTCTCGGTTGTCACAGACGCCAGACGTAGCAAGGATCATTTTGGGCGATGCTGCAATCCGATGTTTCTTCCTGTATTTTTCCTGCGGCTACTTAGATGTCAAAATATATGCTTTGGTCCTGCTACTGAATAGCAGTCGTGTGAGTAGTATATTACGATCGCTCATCCTCAATACACTAGTATCGTACGCAGATGAGTGTTTTTGTTCGTGGTGTTGTTGAAACGCATAACCCGCGTGTTGCTTTTCCGAATAAATAACACTTGCACCATCCGCCTTCTTGATTCACAACACTAAGGTTAATCTGCTAGCTTTCAAATTGGTTGATTAAATGACAGTGTCATTCCACATTTATTAAATTGTTAGTTAACCGTCTGGTCACAATTTCGTATATTTTCAGGACGCTGTCTATTCCCATCAGATGGCGGGAGTTGCTCGGACTCTATCACTATGTTCGCCTATGATGCCAGAGTAGGCGACTGCGTTCCCTTCGTCTACAGTGGCTGTGGAGGAAATGACAATCGCTTCCCTTCAATGGATGAATGTATGAAGCAATGCGGATGGAAGTATCGTTTACCCAACTGAACCTCTCTCCTGTTCTCGACCAATTACTATGGTTCGGATATTTGAACACGTCAAACATTTACCATTCCTTTCATCCCGTTTGTAACACTGTCTTCCGTTCAATTGAATTTTGACTGAATATTCTATACTGAATATTTTCGAACAGTTTTCAGGAAGGGTTATGAATTATTGGATTACCAGTTAATAGGATAAGAAGTTTATTTATTTATAAGTCTCTCATAAACTTCCTAGGTCGAATGGAAACAAAAGCAACTTTATTTTACACTAAACATTCTAATTTGCTAATCGTAAATCAGGTTCAGCTGACGGAGAACAAGCTTGATTAAATCAATAAGCCCTAACAATGTCGTCAAACATCCTGTTGATCGATATGCAGCAGAAATTTCGGCAGCCATTCCTAGCGGCACAAAAATCAGTAGGTCGCATTAAACTGAGTGCCAGTTGCGTACAAGAAATTAAGCAAACTACAACAGTGCACTCACCGTTGATGCAAGTTTGTAATCTACGCAACACAGGGAATATTTCAGGACAACATTAATAAATTGAGATCTCATGCACCGAACACGAGGATAAGCGAAATATACAAACAGACAACTTGTCTCTCTCAGTGAACGAATTTTATGTTCTGTGCCCATGAAACTGAAACAAGAACCCGTATAGAAAGAAGTTTACCTCAACATAAATTGAGAGTACTTATTCTTGGTATGTTTTCAATATAGATTGGACGTCACGCACAACTTGTTGTAGATTTTGCATTCAGATATGTGAATAAGACCAAAATTGTTATGTAAGATGTATACTCGAGCAACATTTCGTTCGTTCTCTCCACTCACTCACATGAAATTATAACCGAATGTGTACACGAATTGGTGCGTACAAGCAAAACGGTAGAGCTTATCAACCTAGCAATCATAGCCTGGTCGAATATTTGACATTTTAATCGATGTACGAAGACTCAATATAGGCAGTTAAGTAAGATTATATGAATATGGTAGGAAAGTGTAGAGAACAAGAATTGATCAATGAAAGAATGAGGTATTAAGACGAGTATATAATTACTGATTGGTTTATGTACAATAGAATACCATGGTAGTATTATGTTCACTACCATCTGATTCTTGACATACAAAAAGTTGTGATTTAGGGCAATTCGTTTAGTAACGCGTACCAATAACTCTCATCCAGACTGTCGGGTTGACAGGACTATATTCCGAATCCAAAAAACGTCGGAAATAACGATCGGAGGAATCGGAATTTATACCGTATTGTTTGGTAAAATTACAAGTATCCCACCTTGAATGTGGATTAACCCGATTCACAAATTATTCGCCAAATGCGTTCAAAATGAAGTAACTAAACACGAATCCACAAATAGCCGCCGGTCAACTGGAAATGAGCTCATCAAAATTATCAGGTGATGGTGAAGATGGGAACGTGTCAAACAATGTCAAGAAGGAATTTTTAACCGACAGACAGTGATAGTTATAAAAAGGAAGAAAGCAAACATTTTATTTGAAGTTATGGTATAAAATTCATTATGATTGTTTACTGCATATAGCAGAGACAAATTTGGGAGTGGCTTTCTACAAACACACCAAACATGCCTCATTGGGTTCATCGCTCCACAGCATACCAAACACAAAATGACACGCACCAGACAAAATTCAACAGATCATACATAGGTGACTATTTTTTGAGTGTATGGTTAGCTTCTGAGAGAAGGCAAAAGCGCATTTGTTCATAATCTGACAAACAACACGAAAAGCCTTCAAGGGGTCTTCTAGGTGACCGGATTCGAGCAGGTCTTTGTCATTGCACTCCTAACTGTCCTAGTTTTGAGATTCAGAAGCCATTTTGGAATGTGGTCCGAGATTCGAGTGTACAATACCCTCACTCTACAGCCTATGCAATGTAATCCGCATGTACAGATAAATTCATAAATAAGATCTAATTTGATGAGTGGTGGCACCGACTCTTTTCCCGGAGTTACGGGCACACACGTTGTTGAGAACAGTACAGTGAGTTTAGCTGACCTACACGTGAGGGGCACTGCTATCTCCAGTCCTCGTCTTATCAGCAGTGCCACGTCATCGCCCTCGAAAGGTAACGTTATTTACACCGGCTTACGAGATACTGTTGTGATGGCTGGTCGGGCCTCGATTGGTTTACACCTTTTTTCGATTAAATGTGCAGAGTAACCGTCCTCAATGGGAATCTACTCGACGAAATTGAGTTCTTTGGATAATCATTCACCGGAACAGATCTTGCGAACGCTGTCGCGTAATGTTCACACGAACCCACGTTTGTACGTGGTGTAAAACTGTCGAATTACAACACCTGACCAGTTCGCCTCTCCAATGGACGCACACTTCTACGAAGAGAGCTATTTTTTTGCCCGGTATTCCAGACATCCAAAAGTGGCAGCTTGTCCTCTTTGATTTTAGTAATAAACAGTAGATCTCTCCAAGGCTTCTCGCATTGTTTATCAAATTATAAACAACTACACTTTTGCTTTTTCTGAGACGTTAAACATATACTCTAAAAATAACTACCTTTGCGTGTCCAGAAGCAGATGGTAGTGAACATAATACTACCATGGTATTCTATTGTACATAAACCAATCAGTAATTATATACTCGTCTTAATACCTCATTCTTTCATTGATCAATTCTTGTTCTCTACACTTTCCTACCATATTCATATAATCCTACTTAACTGCCTATATTGAGTCTTCGTACATCGATTAAAATGTCAAATATTCGAACATTTCAGATGTCAGGCTATGATTGCTAGGTTGATAAACTCTACCATTTTGCTTATACGCATCAATTCGTGTACACATTCGGTTATAATTTCATGTGAGTGACTGAAGAGAACGAACGAAATGTTGCTCGAGTATACATCTTACATAACAATTTTGGTCTTCTTAATAAAATTTTACGGTTGCCCGATTGGCATTTTAAAGTTTTTCTCCAGCTAGTGCATTTTCCTAATGTTAGACAATAGTTTGTATTTGTTATACGAATTGGTCAAAGTGAATGGCCAACGGTTTATAACAAACATAGAAACCATAGTCTCCATATAAAAATACACAGCAGTTAGACTACGCATGCTCATAAGTGGACGCGCCCAAACTCTTATAGAGAGAATGAGAGATTTGCGTGCAGAGGCTGTACCGGCTCAAAAACACAGAACATAACTTTCTCTAAAAAGCGTCTTCTGCAGCTGCTCTGTGACCTGCTGCCAACTAATCCAACATATTTACCCCCATGTTCACTTACCCCCACCTAGTACACACGAACAAACAAAATTGTCCAGTTATTTCCCAAAATGAGCAGCAATCTGTCCAGCTGTACTTTGTTGGTTTTCGCTACCAACTGCTTCTGTCAACCAACTCTAAAAACATTTTCTTTCACTAAATCCAGCTGTGCTCACTTCTTCTCTGACAAATCATATACACCAGCCATTTTCAATTCCTAATCAATTTCCATTCTCATGTCGCTCTTCTACCAACACACATATACAGACAAACGCACTAAAATCAGTCTTGTTTGCAGATAGTCCAAGACTAATTTGGATAACTCACCACCCTCATTATCTCTCCCCTTGCCTGTTCGCATACGTACATTGTCATGTTGTACATCCAACTCCCTGTACGTTTCTTCATTTCTTCCAATTCTAGACCCACCCAATGCCTGGCCCCGCTGTCCTCAGATTCTTATTCACATACGTTCGATCACTTCATAAAAATTTGGTATCCCTTAATAGCAAGTAGTTTGGACTATATGTACACGCAAACTTACGTACAAGCATCATCTTTCAGGCCAGGTGTGCAGGTGTTAGATGATTAGAAAACATCGTGCGATGCTGGAGGGCAGAAAGCACGCACATGAATTATGGTTGGAACGCGTTGCAAAAACACATTTGCCGAACGACTGTCTACAGTTAGGATAGGGGAAACGATGTGACTGTAAAAGCTAATGTGTATCTTTTGTTTCGGATCAACAAGAGAGGAGTTCACTTGTTAAAATTAGTTGAGTCAGTTTAGTTGTTCTTTCTTTTCTAACTTCAAGTGTACTATGGACATAGAATAATACACTGAGAATAGAGGAACGTGTATTTGATGTATATTTACCTTGTGGGCATTCGCGTGTTACGGCAACCAGGTTACGTTCAACGTACTACTGGCAATGCTTTCAATACCTACTACAATGAGAATATCACGTAATAATGAATACTGACATAGAATATGTAATTGCATCCAAGTCACAAATTCAACTCATAAACTCCACTGTCGATTCGCAAGCAAATCGATTACCAAAAGGTTTGGAGTATGAAAGTCGTGTGTGTATGCGTATTGTTCGTTTTAACCAATAAATATACCGGTTTTTACCGATGAGTAGTAGGGCATTTTGATTTTCATATAGATTGAACATCACCCATAACTGGTCGCATCTGTCGCATTCCCATAGACTTTTCAGTCCGCCCCTTTCGAAACACGGTTGCCTCATGAACAGCATGTCCGTGGTTTAAGTCCCAGCAGTGGCGATGATATGCACTGCTGACGAGCTCTAATGAGAGCGAAACTCGAGTCTAGTGCTTCTGTTGTTTGAAAGGGGCGACTGGAATGTCTATGGGAATGCGACAGCTGCGATCAATTGTGGGTGATGTTCAATCTATGTGAAAATCAAAATCCCCTACTACTCATCAGTAATCAAATATCGCTCAACAAGTCAACGATTTCTGTGATTTCGACTTGGAGAGATGTCCTAGTCGAGGGGTCATCGATTGGAGATAACAGACAGTAACTGTGTCTCCTGTCGAGATGATCGGGCATCCTGATCACTACTCACAAGCGAAAGTGGTTCAGTGTTCATATGCGTTGATAATTCGGTCGTGCTTAAACTGAGGTGAATGGTGCTGTGGGTTGAACACGGTTGCCTCATGAACAGCGTGGCCGTGGTTCTAGTCCCGTCGGCAGAGGCCAAGATATGTACTACTGTAGTGGAGTTGAGAGATCGTAACATACTACTCATACAACTGCTATTCAGT
>JTDE01003741.1:24263-39692 GCA_014338405.1 Paragonimus skrjabini miyazakii | reverse complement strand
ATGAGTGTAACTGCTTTTCGTCTGACTGCTCCCCGTTGGTCTGTCTGAAAAGGTTGCACCTGGAAGGACCGGAGTCCTAGTCAGCATAGCCCGCCGGATCAAAACAGTACACAAGCCCGACCACCTCGCCAAGGTAGAAGTATAGATCGGGTGTCAGATAGCGACTGTTATCAACGGCCGAGGCAACTGCCATCAGGCTCTACAACCCCTGTCTGTGTGCCCGAAAACAGTTCATGCAAACTATACATCACCCTTGGCAAACTATTCCACAGCCACTTGAAACACAAGCAGGCGTGAACCACTTGACACCACCGACTGCATGTCTCACGGCAGACACGAGTGATAATGTCACACACTGACCAACACTCCCATCTCCCTCCAACAGACTGTGATCCGTCCCATGTCTATGATTCTAATGACCAACTTGACGCTCTAATTTTTCATATATAAAATGCATATACCCTATGTAACTGTAAAAACCCGAGAACAGGTGTTTGCATAACTGACTTCTTATGAATTCTGTGGAAATCTGGAAACGATTAGAACAGTGGGTAACATCAAACGGTTGTCAGTATGATAATCCGGAAGATAATCATAAAAGACAAGATGGACGAACAATACCATTTAGGAATGCACACCTCAATGACTAACATCAGTTAAAGGGTCAGAAATATGTGCCGGTATGCAATATACAATAGTAGCGTCGTCTAGACTGGGGGATAAGAGGAAATTGAAGGAACCATCGTGAACCAACGACAGTAGCAAACTGTGCCTGAGATCTGTCCTGGAAATGGTCCAAATCATTTGAGCAATGACCACCAACCCGGGGACGCCAAACCCGATGTTTAGGCTACACACTGTCGCGATTCTCCCCCATCCTCTTATTATCTGAAATCGGGATTGCTGTTCTGAAGAGAGAGAAAAAGACTCACTCATTAAAATAAACGTGAGTGCAAATCTGTGTATGCATGACCAAACGCTTGTCATAGTGCATGAGGGAAACAGCGACTATGATTCAATTCAGTGTGCATGCATCTGAAATCGGGTGTACACGCAGACCTGTTTTGTTTCATCGGTTGACCAACCCGTTCGTTCGACTACAGTTCAAATTCAAATAGAGGATTCGGCTGAAATCGATATACAACCAGCTAGCCAGCTGCCTGACCTGAGTTGGCCGATAATCAATACCGGCACGATCTGTCGTGTTTGGTGGGATTGCCAATGTAGGTTTAATTTGAATAATTAATTTGAATCACAAAACGGTTCGAACCAACTTCTAATATGCACGTGCATTGTTGAAAGGACGATGGTTCAGTTGGTCAAGTGTCATGTTTGACAGTGCTGTACACTTTCATCAATTTGTTGACCTGCATCATCAGTTTCTGAGTAATGGATAGATTTCATCCGCAGAACGATCGGGCTGTTTTCTTCAACGAATAACACAGTTAGAGATTCATCGTACACAAATGATTAATATTTTCATGTATCACAGACACTATGATTGAAGTCTGTTGCTGCCTACAGGCAGTTGTAAACAACATGTGAATGATGAATAACCTAGTCAACTGAAAAATACATCAAAAATAACATCAAAATAACCGAAGCGTTTTTAACGACAGTGAGGGCTTACCGACTGATCTACATTGTAATTGCTCTAGATATTTTTTTATAAAGTTTGTGATATTGTACGTCACAAAGATGTTTCTTATACTATCTTTGTAAAATGGCCGTCTAAGCATACACGGCATTAGAGTACCTGGTCAACTTCAGTTGAACCCCAGTATTTTCACGAAATGAGCTCTGGGTTCATTTACACATTAAAATAGTTCTCAAAAGCATTTCTATCTGACAAAATAAACATTCAACTTCAAACGACTGTACGTAGATCAGAACTCTGTAGACCTGAAACTAAAGCCCGTAATCTAGTGAAGAAAGTTCTCGCACATCAGACATAAAACATCGAGTCAGTCTATCCTGTTTTCGAAATGTTCGGGCATACTGAACACTATTCACAAACAATTGTGATTGAGCGTCTGGATATGATTATACGATCATGCCTTTTTAAGGCTACTGAAGTTATCGTTAACATGCTAGTCTTATAAGCACAAGGACCGAAATGCGAATTCCAGTCGGGACGATGATGAACTCTAACAAAGCGAAACTCGAGTGTGATGCCTCCTTTCGAAGTAGGCTAGCCGAAACATTAATCTAAACGCGGAGTGTGATCAGGCATGGATAGCATTCACTGTGAAGTAGTGTAAATCTTTGAACTCCTGATAATAAGACTAGGTTATTATGACGTTACAGAGCCGACAACACTTCCTCTTTAATTTCGGGTTTCTAACCTCCTGATAACGAATGAGCACAGTGTACCAGCTTCACCGTCGCATAGGTTACGGCTACCCATGGGTTCATGAACACCGGCCAGTTCTCGATCTCGTCACACATTTGTTCCCGACTGCTGAGCTCGAAGTCGAACTGCCAAGCACATTACCTAGGTTTGCCGCCACTCAGTATAGTGGCACAGTGTTCTTCTAACACTATGCATGCCACATTCGTTTTAGTAGATTCTGACAGTTTTTGTTGTATTAATATGACTGTATTGCTGTTCTACAGTTCCGCACACCTAGCTGGATGTTTCACCAACAGTTGTTCTCTAGTACCCTGACAAAAACTAAACTCTCTCGTGTGGGCGAAGAGACATCTGCTTGAATTCATTTTTCATTCCATGATGTTTTGCTCGTCCAGAGCCCGCAATCGTCGCAGTATTCTGAACCGGGACAACACCAGCCATGAACTAGTGAAGAAACTGTCCGTAATAATGTTATGACCTTTAATTCGTACATAAAGCGTGGGTGGAAACATCACGTCATGCAGCAAGGAATTACTTGTCCAAAACTGGGTATTTGCTTGTGTTGCACTGTCATCGTTCAACTAAAATGCATTGTAACATTTATAGTTTTCATTTGACGTTCATCTAATCAATCTGCGCCTCTATTAATTGTCATGCATTCTTCGTCTTTCCATGTAGAAAGCATTCCTAGAGTCAAGTATAAGAACATCAACGTCGACACTAATTTACTCGTCTAGCTCGATCAGCGTTGACATCGAATCATATACGCCTCCTGTTTTAACAAACTGGAGGTCTGTACACCAAGCTGTCTATTCTTCGGATATTCCATGACACAACTAGACGAATTGTGCACCCATTGCTCCTTCCCCCCCAATGAATTTTTATAAGTTTTCAAAGGACAGTTGAACGCCGTCAATTTCCAAACGTCCTAGCACAATACCTTAAGTTAATCAGCCCATGAATGAGTTCCATGCGTTAGCATGCAAACAAGTTCGCTGGTTCAATCCGACCCCTGCTTACTCTTCTTTTTCTGACTACCAATTATCACACACACCCCCTCATTCGTCACCCGGTTTTCTCCGTGGAGGTCAACCAATGAAACTGCTGTATTGATGTTTATGGTGGTCATAGGATTCACATGTTGTGTTGGCCTTCTGATTATCAATCTGGTTAGGGCATGTCACTCAACCTGTCACATAGGATGGACTTGGCTTTCTACATTTATTGCTTCAAATAAGAATGAACTATACGGATAAGATGCAATCAACCGGCAGGCCTAGTCGGATGACGTTTTCTATGTACATAGGAGTAAAATATCAACCATTTTTTTCTTCAGACGAGAGCTCCTGGTTAAACTTTGATCAGAGTGACAACTTGACTGTTCTATCCCACGTGGGCGGTGAGAACCCCTGGCGAGTGACTGTGAACTTAAGAGGTGACAAACCGCACTTCAACCGTATTAATGTGTGAAGTTGTCGCACACTACTTTCAACCTGATATTCATAATCTGGCTTCATGGCATCAAGCCCAACCATCAGATTGACCTTTAAGCATATCAGCAACCTCATATTGGGTTGTTCGTTTACTTCATGCGATTCTTAGTTCAGTGTCCGTGCAATGTGTATTGAGTGAGGGGCAGTGAGGACGAGCTTCGGGATAAGAGTGGGTGATAAACTGACCAGGTTTGCATACCACTGTTAAACTTACAATTTCATATTTGATGTTGATTCCAGTTCGAAGAACATTCATCAGCAAGATTACAAGGAAAGCAATCATAGCATAACAATAAGACAAACTGCTAATACACTCTGAGCTTCGAATATAAATAATTATCAATATGACAGCTTGGTCGTTCTCCTGCTATGAACACGGATGGAGAAGTCAAACAGTAAGAGATGACGGAGGATTCACATTACTGACTGGCGTCAGTCGAGTAACCGCGACTGCTGTCGTCTGGATGATTGTTGCTATGCTTCAATCAAGCCTCACGCAAGTTTCACAAATTTGAACGGTTCAGAGAAGGTCCGTGGGCTTGAACTGTAAGGGCTGGTCTACTATGAGCGTGCAAAAGTGTATTTGCTTGATGGGGTGTGCCGATCGGTCTAGACTCTTGTGATGTACGAAGGAAGTTGTGATGCGTGCGTCTGGGAGTGTGCCTAAGATGCATCGTCCGAAGCGTCTGGTGATGGTGGATGATTCATTTGTAGGTAGAAACCATTTGTGTGAACCGAAACAGTGAACCAGTCATGTTAGGAAGTAACGCAAACAGCATGACCTACTGTAATGTGCTATCTTCGTTTAGTAGGACGAGCAGGCGGATGTTGTTGAAACGCAAGCACCTGCTATACATAGACTGCGAAGCCAGAGTAAATATACAACATCAACGTACTGCTTACAAACATCAATCCCACCAAATAGGACAGATCGTACCAGCATTTATACACGATATTGATTATCAACCAAGCCAGGCCAACTAGCTGGCTGAACAACGATTTTTGCCGAATCTTCCACTTGAATTTGAATTGCTGTTGACTATCTGTAATCGAACGAACGAGTTGGTCAACTGATGAGACAGTGAACTGAATCATGCGCTATGAAAAACGTTTGATCAGGCATGCACGCACGGATTTGCATACACGTTTATTACAGTGGATGCGTGTTCTTTTTTTTTCAAAACAGCGACCCTGATTTCGGACAGCGAGAGGGTGGGTAAGATTGCTGACAGTGTCTAGCTTTAGCACCGGGTGACGTTCAAGGCTCAATTGGCTTGGGGGTGTTGTAAGTGCGGAAAAACAGTGATGAGTCAGACGCACAGTGTGTTATACGTAGAGCATGACACGAATCAGAGATTGTGTACGCGTGACATCAACACACCGCTTACGCCCAGGGTCAAAAAGGTTCAGCTCGCTTTCATGTGAGAATAATTTTTTTAAATGATCATCTGAAACATACAACCGATCTACTCTACATCACGAGAGTATACTCTCTTTTTACAATGTATTAAGCGTTACGGAGCTTTAACATGACGATTTATCCCGTAACATCTGATGTTTGTAAGATATTGGGCTAAACGTCTGCACAAGGCACCACTTCGATAGCCATCTAACGTCACATGCATGCCACAGCAAGGGAAAGTGTCAATCAGCGTCATACTTCGAGGGTGTGTGAAAGAGACTATCCATGTTTAGAGGATAATGGATTGCTTCAAAAGGGCAGCTTATAATTGCGGCTTGTTGCAACTAAACCTAAGTAAATACGGGCTGTTCTGTTCAACACTGACAATTCCACATACACCATCTATGGACACCCCACATTTTACTGTCAAGTATGGATAAATAGCATATCGCTTGCAAATCAGCGATATACCTTATACACACTGAGATGTCAACTTCCAGCAATAAATGATTCAAAATCTCCACAGTGAGAGAAAACAAGCTGCCGAAGATTTTTTTTACGGAATTCATTTTCAAGTTACTAAACTTCAAAAGAACAGAAAAGCTTTCCGATTGAAAAGTTAAATAAAACATACAGAAAACAATCAATTTAAGTCAATCCACCAGTAAAGTGGTATGAACCGTATGCAAACGTCAGCTCAGTGTCGGTGTCGTGATCGATAAGGCAGTATGGTAAAGTTGACTAGTATTTCTAGGACAACCTAGTACGTGATGATGTAATCTAGTCGTGATCGCTTCGATGTTTTGATACTGCAATGATTTTGGCCATCATATTTTCCTTACAGTAAACTGGAAAGATAGATAAGGTCACTGCTGGCTGCATCGTCAAACGGTCTGCTCCTCTAGCCTGATTGATGAACACGTACAGAAGGGGATCTGTTATCACCGTAAGGTGCGAGATAGACAAATGATGACCTTGGCACAGAAAAATGAAGTTATGTATCAAGGGGTTGATCACTGTAGGTTGGTATCATCTTGCAGACTGAGGTCACCTCGCCTCACGCATATGGCGACTGAGCACTATAGAGAGGATTACGACTAATCGGGCTCAGTGGAGTGATTGTTGTCGTTGTTTGATGAAGTGAGCTGTTAGTGCAATTGGTAACTTGTGATAATGAAAGTCGTAAGAAAGCTGTGTTGTTTTACTTTCATGTACAGTTCGGTTACCAGGTTTACAAGGTGTAAACACCTTGATGTCAAATGCTTAAGTATATACATAGTTGTGTTTTAGTAGTCAGGTGTTCTAGTTTCTTCTCATTTTTAGTGCCTGGGGATTGATTCAGTTCGTTACGGCTGCATGACAATTAAGTATCAGCCCGAACCATTGAAGCAGTACAGCTTCTAAGATAAGAACAATGATGATGCGGTGAAAACAGGGATTGTAATCATACGTGCTGCCTAGCAACACTTAATGCTGATCGCCTTCCAACTAAATTTATATTCGTTCGAAAATACCAATTGAAATCATGAGAATGATTAAAAAAAAGTGAACAATACTTGTTTTCATACAAACTGAACATTACCCACAATTGATCGCAACTGTCGCATTCCGATAGACTTTTTGGTCGGCCCCTTTCGAAAAGAAGCATTAGATTCTAATTCCGCCCCTGTTATAGCTCGCCAATAGTGCACAGCATAGCCACAGTCGTGGCCAAAACTCCGGCCACGCTTTCATGAGGCAACCGTGTTGACCACTGCGCCACTGACCTCACATAAGGCACGGCCGAATAATCATTTGCAAACACTCATCCACATTCCCTTATGAGTGATGCCCTGTTTCCTGTGTTTGATAATCAGGCCAATTACAACATAATAAATATGAAAAACAGCAATTATGCAATCATTGTTGCAAATTGTGAACTTGATTGACTGTATACCAGGGGCGATTGAGTGTCCGCACGAAATTCTCAGCGCAGAGTTGCAAAATCGGATAGTAATGGCCTCGGCACAAGTCAGCATTGGAAACCTCACCATGCTTGATCGATTTTTAGCAATTGTTACTGTTTTCATATTTACTGTGTTGTACTCCGCCTGATGATTAAACGGAGAAATCTTGTTTGCCACTTTGTCGTTTTCATGAGCTTATATTGATACATCAAGTTACAAGTTAACAGATGATGAAGAAAAAAAATCCCAAAAAACATTCCTCATTCTCTAGCTAAACGAAGATAAACAGATATGTGGACAAATAACCGAATGTTTCTCTCGAAATTGCCCAGAAAGTCCCTCTCATTTAAATTTAATCTGTTACCGCGAAGGAATTATTCAATGAATTTGTCGATCTAGTGCCAGCGGAAATGTGCAGAAATTACACCACCAGAGTTCACTTAGCAAGATGATGTGCACACCTTTCATTCTGTCAGTCTCATACATAAATATCAGCAAACATGCAAAAGAACAGCAATGTTAGCTAGATAGGGAATGCATAAGCCAACTGAAACACCTACATGAGAGCACAAAAAATTAGCTTGCCATTAGATAAGAGATATATAACAACTACAGAAAGTTCTCTACGATCCAATGTTTGTTTAACCCACGAATACCCGTGCCGTATGCTACAGCACCTGCTTCATGAATGGTCTGGGGTATTTGGGCTCAGCAACCATTAGGGTATGCGAGATGAGAAATGCTTTGGTACTCATGCTCTACTGACCGCATTGCCAGTTTATCAACAGCCAGCCGCTGCTGTCGGTGGAGTTGTCACCCAACAAAAACTATAACGTACCAACGCATGGTCCGAATCCAAGTGTGTGCTCCAATAAGAACGACAGTCCTGCCCCGCCACCTGCTGTAGCGAAAAGGCGCCCAATAAAGCACAATCTTTATTGTCCAACACACTAGTTACCATGCCATACGCACGCTCGCGATTTTGAAGCACAATTCTAGTCCACAACACCCCCTAGTTTCCGCTCACACGTCGGGTGCACTTCTGCCCGGTTTATGTGTGTGATCGGCGCCTTCTATCCGGGGATTATCCGCCTGCCAATCTTCGTCCGTTGGTCCGATTCCGTTGAGCAATTGCTCGTCCGGTCGCTCGTGTTGTCCTCCGTCTATCCACTGTGGGCTTTGGCCGTACTCCACGACCGTGTGGAGATATTCTTGCGAATGTTGGAATAATCACGCCTCCGATTCGGTCATCCATCCTATTTTGGCTGCCATGTCTCGCCCGCCGGTCCGATCCGATCGAGCGATGACTCAACCGGTCGCCCACGCCGTCCTCTATTCTCTCGCTGTGGGTTTTCGAACGCACCTCTCCCCTGCGTTGAGGTATTCCGCCGTGAGTTGGAATACTCGCACCTCCTGCCTGACAGTCCACCACACTATGACTAACAGCTATGTGATTTGTTTTAGAACCAAGTCTAATTCAGAGGAGGATACCAGATAAAACAATGACGCGCACGATGTCGAAAACTAACGCCAGCCAAAAATAGCTTGTGATCAGCGCACAGTTGCCCCCCATTATCCAAGTAATGTGATCCTATCCCAAACCTGTTATCTAAACGAGATTCAGCCTCGTCAAGGTAGCTAACGTCTGGGTTCATATCTTCGGCCAAAATGACCACCAGCATAGAGTCTGCTGCTACAAGTGTGGCTGCAGCCGTCCCATCGAAGACCATGCTCATTCCAGCCTGACCCTTAGCGGCGGTTACAGAGTCACTTGAAATATAAAATCAGTATCGAGTAGACAGTGCGAGTGCCATCAGTTCCATAAGCTGACTACTACTCCAGAATATATTCTCTGAAATGTAGCAGATATCAACACTCTACAAGTTTAACGTCTGTGCGAGAACGGCATGTTGACCTATCTGTTTTAGAGTGTGAGCGTTGAAAACGCCTACCTAAGCAAAACACGAAGGGTGGAGACTGGGTAGTCAGAAATGGGGCTAACAGAGACAGTATTACACTGACTGTCTATATGTGCCGTGGGTGCTGTAGAATAATTACCAGAAGTGAGGGGGTGGACAGGGGTCTGGGAGTTAACTGTGATAGGACAGTAAGAGAGGGATCAGCAGTAGCATGTTTTCGCCTACCCATGCTGTTGAATGCAGAAGATAGGGCGTGCCGGCTTATATTGCCAGACGGCCGCTGTAGTACGGAATTGCCAATGTTGTGGGTATTCATGGTTGTTATAAAGAGATTGGATTGGACAAAAGCATCGATACAAAATCAACCGGTGATTCGCAGAAGGCTACGGCCAACCAGTGTTGACAACGCGAGCAAACTGACGGGCCAGCGTGATGACCAATCAGGATAGCAGGCTGCCTTAGCATCAGATTTCGCTATAAGGAGCATCGGAGTAGAACAAGCGGTTTAAGCGCGTCACACATTAAAACAAACGAGCTACAAGCGGAGCCAAACCAACCAATAGGAAAGCAAACGCGTCGGCTTCAATTGCAATTCCTCATTTAATGATGCATGTTGTCCATAAAATAACCGATAGAAACTCAATAAAAGTGAGATTTGCTTTGTGCAACAAGTCCTGCTTTTGATTTCGCTTCGGAAAGTAGCGACTTCTCAACAGTTGTATGTGCGTTGAGATATGGCCAAGACGTCCAGACCTAGACAGGAGTGCGACTAAGGTTTTCAACTAAAGCCTTTGGCTCAAAAGTCTGTATAGCAACGGAACGGGTGGGTGACAGTGTGCCAGAAATGGTACTATTTCCGAAAGAGGATGCCAACCCCCTTCTGTCTCACAAACTGGAGAGACTGTGATTCGTTGAACCTTTACCTATTTGCCAGTCCAGCATGAGTATCGGTGTGGTCATCACACTGTCCAGATCAGTCAATAAGTCATCCAGTCATGTCACGTCGAAGTCCAGTCTAGCTGGACATCAGACAATTCATCTGAGTGGATACATTAATGGATCCATGAACCAAATTAGGAACGTTGTGATGGGGAGACTCTCTGTAGAGCGCTGTGTAAAAGGTAAACTGATATATGGCCTCATTATCATCAACATCAATAATATCATAACAGACATGAGCCTCAAAAGAAGGTACTGTGACTCGGGCTGTCGCTGATGTCAACAGCGACATGGTATATCCAAAAACAACGAATGTTGCTGAAAGAGTTAGAGCAATAATAGTAATAATAATAATAATAATAATAATATGACGACTAAACGGAATAACCAGAACTGGTATGAATGCAAGTATGCGGATAATTTAAGCCATCCTTTTTGTGGAAGGGCTCGAAATGATTGCTTTGTCGTTGTACACTGACAACCGATTTATTTCGAATTTTAATCAATATGTTATCTAGTTTTTAAGAATGCAAAAAACAGACGGGGAGTTCACCAGAGCATGTTCGACAGGATTTTCCCATACTCAACACTTCCATAATTCAATGGTTTGAATTTCCTGGTTTAGACACACTGCGATAGGTTCCACTTTAACTACCCATTCAATGTAATATGTTGCAACGATCGACCACTGGATCTATGATCTAACCAGCAAATCGTAGTAGTATTGGGGAGCGGAACGTCTCACGTGCGGTCCGAACCAAGAACAAAGGAAAAGAACTGTCCTGTGAACAAAGCATTTACGATCGAAAGAGCTGCCATGGGAGGCATTTCTGATTGACTAGGTAACCAAAGTAAAGAATTGTATCTTTTTAAAATCAATAACTTTATTAAATGGTGAACCACACCCCACGTTAGGTGGAAATTAAAGATGATCAGCGCCTATACTATTCACTGAGGACAAAAGACAAGCGCGTACGCTAGAACCGGTATGTAGCCTGAGAAATTCAAGTGTACAATTGCAACGGGTGCTCAGTAGCCAACAGGGTGAAACAAAGTAACAGGAACTCACAGAATAGGTTCCTGTATGGAACGGGACTCATCGGCCAATTCAGGTTGCGGAGCAACATCGGTCGATCTGATAATTGGCTGACCTAGTTGTTCGGAATCTTGTTGGACAACTTGACCGACAACTGCCTAGAAAGGAAACAGAAGTGAAAATGCTAGCGAGTCAATTAGACAGTGAATATCGACCTAAACGTTCGCAAGCAATGGGAGTTAATAACGTTTATCAGACTGATTCGTTAGACACAACGAATGGGGTTAAGTGACAGAACGAATACACCAAATAACGAGATACAGCCGATATCAACTGCTTATATTAAAAGCAATCATTCTGGGCGATTTAACATCTCTCAACCAACATTGCATTAAGATCACCTGCGATTGAGTACAATAGCTGAAAATGTGAAAAGCGCCTAAAGCCCAAAGTCAAGTATATGCATTTTTGCTATTTTGATGGACACTCCATCACAGATATTATACGTTGTTGATATAAGAGACTATCCAGATAACTGAAGCTATAGACAAACTTAAGCGGCTTGCCTGTAATAACAGACAGGGTCAGTGCCAATGTAATATTGTACACTTTGAAGAGACATTTAATCTGTTCAGCATGAGCAGGTCAATAAAATGTTTTATGAACCCCCGAGATGTGGATTTCGAGCGTTTGCATTCTCAAACCTTCAGCAAATGGAGGATAATCAACTATGCGTGTCTGGATCACATAATAAGTACAGGCACAGCATAATTGTGTAAAAGGTCAACGCAAACTGTCGCAGTCGGTAAAAATAACGAAAAAGAATTGTTGATTCAGTTTAGTGATTAATTAAAGGACCAAGGGGCTGGATTTCTGAAGAAATCAAGCAAAATAAGGTACAACAGGAGAATAGTAAAACCGAGTAGGTATAAACAAATGTATGTACAGGGATCTAGTGGAAGATGTAGAAATGCATTTACAGAGATCTCAAAAAAGGGGTAGGTTGTGACAAATAGGATTGTCCCTGAAAACGTTTCGCACATTATGAAATGTTGGAACATTAAAAGTAATGAGTTGTAAGCGGGGAATACGACTTCAACGGAATAAATATGTTAGGGATCTGGCAAAAAGTACACAGTCCATTGAAAACAAACCAGGGTAACCAACAGCTGAACAACAAATTCAGCAAAGGAGCACACAAGCCTCAATAAGTCTATCAATCAACTGCTGGGGAACGGAGAGATAAGTTAGGCGCCCAAGATAAAACGAAAGCCTCCAGACTTTAGTATTAAAAAAAATCAACAACACGAAGTGACCACTTCATGTTGCTACTCAAGATAATCTCCAGGTATTCAACAGAACACAGTCCAGGCAAGGGTTCACTAATTACATAAAGAGAGGAGCAAGCATTAGAAAGTTGATAAACGTCGGTCAGGAGATACCCATTCAGTCACATCAGAAAACAATCGGCTAGCACTACCTTTTCGGACTCGCAACTTTGTTGTCTCAACAACTTGAGTTTCACAGTAACCCGTTTTCGATGGGAAGGAACGTCAGAAACGTCGTGACAGAAAGTTCCACGTTCATCGTCCGCAAGTGAATGAGTTAATCCAAGGCAGTTGAATTGATTCACAAAGGGCCCAGCCCTCTGTTCAGTAACCCTGATAAGATGTAAATCGGTTCATCCACAAAAACCCAAACGAATTATCTCTTGACGGTCGACGCCACTACAAACCATAAGAAATAGTGCTCGACTATTCCCTGGTCAACGGGTTGAACAAACACTAGGTCTCAGATACGTCCTTACAGCTGTTAGACGCCATGCGGAACATTCTTTGCGGTAGTTCATCTAACAGGCTTAAGAGGGATATCCTCAGGAATCTAATGCACTGCCTAATGGCTATTCATGAGGATTGGTTGGCGTAGAAAAAGTTAACAAGATGGAGACCGCTTTTCATTCAAGGTACACTGGCACACTCTTCGAGCTTATCCGCGTTACTAATACACAGCATCTGTCTGTTAGTCAAGCTATCAACAAAGCGGCAGACCGCACACCCATCCATAATAAGTCCAAATGATAAGACTGCTGGGTTTAACATATTGGGGGTCAACATAGCTTGTGTCCTGCGTCCAATGTGTTACTGCCACAAACATGCAGCTCGATACCTTGCTTTGTAAAAATGAGAACTATTCACCAAAACTGTGGCCTGCAATTGTACATTGGCCCTCAAACGTAATGAGGCTGCAGTCCCAGAGGATCTCGAGCCGGCAATTTTCAAAGAAAGTAGGGAGGCGTCAGAAGATACTTTGGCTCACTTATCTCAACTTGTGTGGACAAAGGAGAACATCATTCTGCACTGGTCACTCGATAACAGTCTCCATATTCAATAAAGGAGTCAAGGGATCTTGCGAAAATCACAAGAGGGTTAGGTTGACCTCAGGGGTTCTGGCATCCATTATACTTCGTCGACTCACTGCAGTTCGGGAGTTAAACATTAGAGAACAACAGGCAGGGTTTCGTCCTGGACGAGGATATGTTGATCAAATTTCTACTCTTCGCCAAATTCTGAAACAGCATCAAAAATGCCTTAATTCTCGACTACAAAGATGTGTATGACTCAGTTGATCGATTTACACATTTAGAGTCGCTAAAACGCAACACGTGTGCGAACATATTGTCTGCACTTTAGTTCCTTGCTTCAGCTCAAGCTAGTGTCTATGGTGAATTGTTTGACAACTTCAGCTACAAGAGCGGTGTACGTCGAAGCTGTCCACTTCAACCATAACATAATAAAATGTGAGTGCAGTTCTACTACCTGGTGGAAGGCTGATTATACTGATTTACTGATTATACTGACGACCAGGTTTTGCTTGATAATTTCTTAACTGCACAGACATTGTCACACACTATTTCGCGCTCCCCTAGACATTTCGGAATGCGCTTTGTAATTTCGAATTACAAAATGCTCCTACAAGACGGGTGCGATTGCGTAGATTTAATGTCAAATAATGAAGTTATGGAGGACCGGAATGTGTAGCAAGGAATATGTATCAGCAACAGTAAGGAATGAAACAGTTCTTATTTCTAAGGCCAAGGTGGCACTTGCCAATGACAGAGGTATTTCTCTGAGGCTTAATGGTCGAGTATATAAGCCGACAATGAGGGCTGTGTTACAGTACGGTGACTAGATTTGGAGGCTCAGAGTATAGAACGTGAATAAGCTTCAGCAATGGAATTGGAATAGGAACAAAAAACCCTAAAGAGAAAGAATTGGCTAAAGCAGCGTACAAACTGAACGGCATTCTTCAAAATGCAATCCTCTCCTAAATATGGTCCTTCATCATCCAGTCATAAGCTCCAATAAGACAGTGATTTGCAACTCTGTTCTGCTGATCGGCAATTGCTCTTGCCCAGATCAGGGCAGTCAGATAGTAGACCGGCTCACGTGTAATGACGCTGGTCCACAGAAGAAAATAAGTGATGACGCTAGGATAACTGGTTTATTTCCCATTTTTATATTTTAGTTCCAACTACAAGTGGACAGCAATGCTCATTATGGCGGTGTGCCGTCTTCTATCATTTCACGATGATGACGCAATCATCAAAACAAGCTTAAAACTATGGTCATTCTATGATAAGCTTTCTTTCAAAGGGCACCTAAAGATATCGAAAACATCCTTCGTGAGGACTCAGTAGTAGTAATGTGTATTTTATCGGAGGAATAGTGCTTTGAAGAGCAAAACAGAGTCTTGCAGGCGGAGTGAGTCGGCAAAAATGTTTACCTTAAAACCATCACAATTGTAAACTACTCACCAGAAAATGGAACATGACACATTCCTGGAAACTTCTATCAACAAACACAATTCTTACCTGAGATGCGTCCACGTGTGAAGCAGGCTCAAGAGGTAGTTCAAAATGCCTAGGGGTTGAAATAAAAATCGAACAGGTTTGTAATGGAGCCACAGTCTACCAAACATCACAGGTGGAAGGTGACAATCCAGTATCACACAATAACCTGGTAAAAAAGTCGTCGAGCGGTTGGCTTAGGAAACCGAGCTCTAATCGATCTCTGTTAAGGACTGTCGTGCCTTTTGGAGCAACCACCTGGACTCGGACCATGCTATTGTGCGTGCCCGTTTTGTTTTATCATTTGCCCAGAGGACATACGCTCGTAAATGCAAAGTGCTTAATTGGCGTTCGAGCGATGAGGATGTAAAAAACGCTTACCAAAAGGCGTTGGTGAAGAAGTTGCCCAGTTAGAGTTAAATGAAGGATCCTAATGAACACAGGGAACAAATCGCCGAAGCTATGAAGGTAGGCTGCGAACAGGCATGCTCCGA